>WEDG01004780.1:0-33767 GCA_017591395.1 Schistocephalus solidus | reverse complement strand
ACCACAAATTCTGACTCTGTTGGATGATATCGTTCTGGTGACCATTATTGCGCAAAAACCCACCTATTCACCGCAATAGCTAACTTACCACCATCAATACTGACTCTGTTGGATGAGATCATTCTGGTGACCATTTCTATTCACAAACCCACCTATTCACCGCAATAGCTTACTTACAACCATCAATTCTGACTCTGTTGGATGAGATCCTTCTGGTTACCATTATAACACACAAACTCACTTATTCACCGCAATAGCTTACATACCACCGTCAATTCTGACTCTGTTGGATGAGATCCTTCTGGTGACCATTTCTTAACACAAATCCACCTATTCACTGCAATAGCTTCCTTACCACCATCAATTCTGACTCTGATTGATGAGATCCTTCTGGTGACCATTTCTACACACAAACCCACCTATTCACCGAAAAAGCTTACTTACCACCATCAATTCTGACTGTGTTGGATGAGATCCTTCTGGTGACCATTTTTACACACAAACCCACCTATTCACAGCAATAGCTTCCTTACCACCATCAATTCTGACTCTGTTGGATGAGATCCTTCTGGTGACCATTTCTACACACAAGCCCACCTATTCACCGCAATAGCTTACTTACCACCATCAATTCTGACTCTGATTGGATGAGATCCTTCTGGTGACCATTTCTACACACAAACCCACCTATTCACCGCAATAGCTTACTTACCACCATCAATTCTGACTCTGTTGGATGAGATCCTTCTGGTGACCATTTTCTACACACAAACCCACCTATTCACCGCAAAGCTTACTTACCACCATCAATTCTGACTCTGTTGGATGAGATCCTTCTGGTGACCATTTCTACACACAAACCCACCTATTCACCGCAATAGCTTACTTACCACCATCAATTCTGACTCTGTTGGATGAGATCCTTCTGGTGACCATTTCACGCTTACCCGAGCACATTGCCGCGTTTGGCGAAACGCGTCGTTGCGATATGGGATGCGCTGGGCGGGTACGTTTGCACAGGCCACTAATTTCGCACGCAATTTGGCACTTCACGACAATGGGTACGGATGGATAAATCGATTGCTGGAGCACTTCGTCAGCGCAGTAACTTTTAAAACGTATCCGTTGGAAGCTCATTTTGGATGGTCGTTCGCGGTGGTCGTGTTCCGGCACTGAAACTCACCTGTTCGCTTGCCCGGTAAACTTCAGGCGCAATGTTTCGACGTTGAATTTGGATGAGATAACGCCGACCGTTTCTGCACCGAAAGTCACGCCATTGCCTGTGGCAGCGCCGCAAAAATGTCAGAGTTCCGTGACTCTGTTGGTTGAGGATCGTACCTGGTGATGACTTACGCAGGCCACTTTCGTTATAGCAGATAAACCATACCCGCCAAATGATTGCGATACGGCGGGATAGGATCTGCCGTGACCGCTGTTAAAATTTTCCGACCTTTTCATTCCGGCGCAATTTTAACGCCGCCGTTAGTTGAACCGATGGATCGCTGTATTACCGTTTCTGCGCCAGCCTTTATTTACGGCAGTAGCTTGCTTATGCATCGATTCACGGGCTCTGGTAGGATGAGGATATTACCGGTTGCCGTTTCTACACCGAAACAAACTATTTCGCGGTAAAACGTTGCCGCCATCGTTCAGGCTGTTGGACGGATCCGTGGTGATTAATTTATTATTTTAAAACGCATATTGCCCGCAAATGGCCAGCCGCCGTCGTACCGATTCTTTGGATGAAGTCACTGCTGATGGTGTAACGCAGCTTCGCTTCATTCCGCGCAATAAAACTGCGCGCACATTGATGCAGTCGTTTGATGAGATTGTTCGCGGAGCATTGCGGCACTTTCGGCCACCTATTACTGACAGAATGACACCGCAAATCGTTCGATATAACGTTGAGGATCATGCGGCGGAAGCCGTTGTTTGAGCCCATATGATGATAACGGCGATGATGGTGCCACTTACGTCGACAATATGACGGTGAGCCTGCGGTGCGCTTCCGCAGGCTTCCGTTACGCGGTGGCAATACCCAATGATTTCGACTGTTTGGATGAGATCTTCGTGACGATTGTTGCAAAACCACTAATTTTACTTGCGTAGCGCGCACGGCTTGTCAATTCGGCTCTGGATTGAGATAAAATGCGGTCCAACGTTTCACCGCACCAGGCACGCGCAATGGCGCTGGCGCAAAATGGTGGGCTGTTGGATGAGATCCTTCTGGTGACCATTTTTACACACAAACCCACCTATTCACTGCAATAGCTTACTAACCACATTAATTTCTGACTCTGTTGGATGAGATCCTTCTGGTGACCATTTCTACACACAAACCCACCTATTCACCGCAATAGCTTACTTACCACCATCAATTCTGACTCTGTTGGATGAGATCCTTCTGGTGACCATTTCTACACACAAACCCACCTATTCACCGCAATAGCTTACTTACCACCATCAATTCTGACTCTGTTGGATGAGATCCTTCTGGTGACCATTTTCTACACACAAACCCACCTATTCACCGCAATAGCTTACTTACCACCATCAATTCTGACTCTGTTTGGATGAGATCCTTCTGGTGACCATTTCTACACACAAACCCTACCTATTCACCGCAATAGCTTACTTACCACCATCAATTCTGACTCTGTTGGATGAGATCCTTCTGGTGACCATTTCTACACACAAACCCACCTATTCACCGCAATAGCTTACTTACCACCATCAATTCTGACTCTGTTGGATGAGATCCTTCTGGTGACCATTTCTACACACAAACCCACCTATTCACCGCAATAGCTTACTTACCACCATCAATTCTGACTCTGTTGGATGAGATCCTTCTGGTGACCATTTCTACACAAAACCCACCTATTCACCGCAATAGCTTACTTACCACCATCAATTCTGACTCTGTTGGATGAGATCCTTCTGGTGACCATTTCTACACACAAAACCCACCTATTCACCGCAATAGCTTACTTACCACCATCAATTCTGACTCTGTTGGATGAGATCCTTCTGGTGACCATTTTCTACACACAAACCCACCTATTCACCGCAATAGCTTACTTACCACCATCAATTCTGACTCTGTTGGATGAGATCCTTCTGGTGACCATTTCTACACACAAACCCACCTATTCACCGCAATAGCTTACTTACCACCATCAAATTCTGACTCTGTTGGATGAGATCCTTCTGGTGACCATTTCTACACACAAAACCCACCTATTCACCGCAATAGCTTACTTACCACCATCAATTCTGACTCTGTTGGATGAGATCCTTCTGGTGACCATTTTCTACACACAAACCCACCTATTCACCGCAATAGCTTACTTACCACCATCAATTCTGACTCTGTTGGATGAGATCCTTCTGGTGACCATTTCTACACACAAAACCCACCTATTCACCGCAATAGCTTACTTACCACCATCAATTCTGACTCTGTTGGATGAGATCCTTCTGGTGACCATTTCTACACAAAACCCACCTATTCACCGCAATAGCTTACTTACCACCATCAATTCTGACTCTGTTGGATGAGATCCTTCTGGTGACCATTTCTACACACAAACCCACCTATTCACCGCAATAGCTTACTAAACCACCATCAATTCTGACTCTGTTGGATGAGATCCTTCTGGTGACCATTTCTACACACAAACCCACCTATTCACCGCAATAGCTTACTTACCACCATCAATTCTGACTCTGTTTGGATGAGATCCTTCTGGTGACCATTTCTACACACAAACCCACCTATTCACCGCAATAGCTTACTTACCACCATCAATTCTGACTCTGTTGGATGAGATCCTTCTGGTGACCATTTTCTACACACAAACCCTACCTATTCACCGCAATAGCTTACTTACCACCATCAATTCTGACTCTGTTTGGATGAGATCCTTCTGGTGACCATTTCTACACACAAACCCACCTATTCACCGCAATAGCTTACTTACCACCATCAATTCTGACTCTGTTGGATGAGATCCTTCTGGTGACCATTTCTACACACAAACCCTACCTATTCACCGCAATAGCTTACTTACCACCATCAATTCTGACTCTGTTGGATGAGATCCTTCTGGTGACCATTTCTACACAAAACCCACCTATTCACCGCAATAGCTTACTATACCACCATCAATTCTGACTCTGTTGGATGAGATCCTTCTGGTGACCATTTTCTACACACAAACCCACCTATTCACCGCAATAGCTTACTAAACGACCATCAATTCTGACTCTGTTGGATGAGATCCTTCTGGTGACCATTTCTACACACAAACCCACCTATTCACCGCAATAGCTTACTTACCACCATCAATTCTGACTCTGTTGGATGAGATCCTTCTGGTGACCATTTTCTACACACAAACCCTACCTATTCACCGCAATAGCTTACTTACAACCATCAATTCTGACTCTGTTTGGATGAGATCCTTCTGGTGACCATTTCTACACACAAACCCACCTATTCAACGCAATAGCTTACTTACCACCATCAATTCTGACTCTGTTGGATGAGATCCTTCTGGTGACCATTTCTACACACAAACCCACCTATTCACCGCAATAGCTTACTTACCACCATCAATTCTGACTCTGTTGGATGAGATCCTTCTGGTGACCATTTCTACACACAAACCCACCTATTCACCGCAATAGCTTACTTACCACCATCAATTCTGACTCTGTTTGGATGAGATCCTTCTGGTGACCATTTCTACACACAAACCCACCTATTCACCGCAATAGCTTACTTACCACCATCAATTCTGACTCTGTTGGATGAGATCCTTCTGGTGACCATTTCTACACACAAACCCACCTATTCACCGCAATAGCTTACTTACCACCATCAATTCTGACTCTGTTGGATGAGATCCTTCTGGTGACCATTTCTACACACAAAACCCACCTATTCACCGCAATAGCTTACTATACCACCATCAATTCTGACTCTGTTTGGATGAGATCCTTCTGGTGACCATTTTCTACACACAAACCCACCTATTCACCGCAATAGCTTACTTACCACCATCAATTCTGACTCTGTTGGATGAGATCCTTCTGGTGACCATTTCTACACACAAACCCACCTATTCACCGCAATAGCTTACTTACCACCATCAATTCTGACTCTGTTGGATGAGATCCTTCTGGTGACCATTTCTACACACAAACCCACCTATTCACCGCAATAGCTTACTTAACACCATCAATTCTGACTCTGTTGGATGAGATCCTTCTGGTGACCATTTCTATACAAAAAACACAACTTTTTTACCGCAATAGCTTATTTACCACCATCAATTCTGACTCTGTTGGATGAGATCCTTCTGGTGACCATTTCTACACACAAACCCACCTATTCACCGCAATAGCTTACTTACCACCATCAATTCTGACTCTGTTGGATGAGATCCTTCTGGTGACCATTTCTACACACAAACCCACCTATTCACCGCAATAGCTTACTTACCACCATCAATTCTGACTCTGTTGGATTAGATCCTTCTGGTGACCATTTCTACACACAAACCCACCTATTCACCGCAATAGCTTACTTACCACCATCAATTCTGTCTCTGTCTGATGAGATCCTTCTGGTGACCATTTCTACACACAAACCCACCTATTCACCGCAATAGCTTACTTAAACGACCATCAATTCTGACTCTGTTTGGATGAGATCCTTCTGGTGACCATTTCTACACAAAACCCACCTATTCACCGCAATAGCTTACTTTCAACCATCAATTCTGACTCTGTTGGATGAGATCCTTCTGGTGACCATTTCTACACACAAAACCCACCTATTCAACGCAATAGTTTACTTACCACCATCAATTCTGACTCTGTTGGATGAGATCCTTCTGGTGACCATTTCTACACACAAACCCACCTATTCACCGCAATAGCTTACTTACCACCATCAATTCTGACTCTGTTGGATGAGATCCTTCTGGTGACCATTTCTACACACAAACCCACCTATTCACCGCAATAGCTTACTTACGACCATCAAGTCTGACTCTGTTGGATGAGATCCTTCTGGTGACCATTTTCTACACACAAACCCACCTATTCACCGCAATAGCTTACTTTACCACCATCAATTCTGACTCTGTTGGATGAGATCCTTCTGGTGACCATTTCTACACACAAACCCACCTATTCACCGCAATAGCTTACTTACCACCATCAATTCTGACTCTGTTGGATGAGATCCTTCTGGTGACCATTTCTACACACAAACCCACCTATTCACCGCAATAGCTTACTTACCACCATCAATTCTGACTCTGTTGGATGAGATCCTTCTGGTGACCATTTTTACACACAAACCCACCTATTCACCGCAATAGCTTACTTACCACCATCAATTCTGACTCTGTTGGATGAGATCCTTCTGGTGACCATTTCTACACACAAACCCACCTATTCACCGCAATAGCTTACTAACGACCATCAATTCTGACTCTGTTGGATGAGATCCTTCTGGTGACCATTTCTACACACAAACCCACCTATTCACCGCAATAGCTTACTTACCACCATCAATTCTGACTCTGTTGGATGAGATCCTTCTGGTGACCATTTCTACACACAAACCCACCTATTCACCGCAATAGCTTACTTTACCACCATCAATTCTGACTCTGTTGGATGAGATCCTTCTGGTGACCATTTCTACACACAAACCCACCTTTTTTACACCGCAATAGCTTACTTACCACCATCAATTCTGACTCTGTTGGATGAGATCCTTCTGGTGACCATTTCTACACACAAACCCACCTATTCACCGCAATAGCTTACTTACAACCATTAATTCTGACTCTGTTGGATGAGATCCTTCTGGTGACCATTTCTACACACAAACCCACCTATTCACCGCAATAGCTTACTTACCACCATCAATTCTGACTCTGTTGGATGAGATCCTTCTGGTGACCATTTCTACACACAAACCCACCTATTCACCGCAATAGCTTACTTAAAACGACCATCAATTCTGACTCTGTTTGGATGAGATCCTTCTGGTGACCATTTCTACACACAAACCCACCTATTCACCGCAAAAGCTTACTTACCACCATCAATTCTGACTCTGTTGGATGAGATCCTTCTGGTGACCATTTTCTACACACAAACCCACCTATTCACCGCAATAGCTTACTTACCACCATCAATTCTGACTCTGTTGGATGAGATCCTTCTGGTGACCATTTCTACACACAAACCCACCTATTCACCGCAATAGCTTACTTACCACCATCAATTCTGACTCTGTTGGATGAGATCCTTCTGGTGACCATTTTCTACACACAAACCCACCTATTCACCGCAATAGCTTACTAAACACCATCAATTCTGGCTCTGCGGATCGAGATCCTTCTGGTGACCATTTCTACACACAAACCCACCTATTCACCGCAATAGCTTACTTACCACCATCAATTCTGACTCTGTTGGATGAGATCCTTCTGGTGACCATTTTCTACACACAAACCCACCTATTCACCGCAATAGCTTACTAAAAGCCATCAATTCTGGCTCTGTTTGGATGAGATCCTTCTGGTGACCATTTCTACACACAAACCCACCTATTCACCGCAATAGCTTACTTACCACCATCAATTCTGACTCTGTTGGATGAGATCCTTCTGGTGAACATTTCTACACACAAAACCAACCTATTCACCGCAATAGCTTACTTACCACCACCAATTCTGACTCTGTTGGATGAGATCCTTCTGGTGACCATTTTCTACACACAAACCCACCTATTCACCGCAATAGCTTACTAAACGCACATCAATTCTGGCTCTTTTGGATGAGATCCTTCTGGTGACCATTTCTACACACAAACCCACCTATTCACCGCAATAGCTTACTTATCACCATAAATTCTGACTCTGTTGGATGAGATCCTTCTGGTGACCATTTCTACACACAAACCCACCTATTCAACGCAATAGCTTACTTACCACCATCAATTCTGACTCTGTTGGATGAGATCCTTCTGGTGAACATTTCTAAACACAAACCCACCTATTCACCGCAATAGCTTACTTACCACCATCAATTCTGACTCTGTTGGATGAGATCCTTCTGGTGACCATTTCTACACACAAACCCACCTATTCACCGCAATAGCTTACTTACAACCATCAATTCTGACTCTGTTGGATGAGATCCTTCTGGTGACCATTTCTACACACAAACCCACCTATTCACCGCAATAGCTTACTTACCACCATCAATTCTGACTCTGTTGGGATGATATCCTTCTGGTGACCATTTCTAAACACAAACCCACCTATTCACCGCAATAGCTTACTAAACGACCATCAATTCTGACTCTGTTTGGATGAGATCCTTCTGGTGACCATTTCTACACGCAAACCGTACCTATTCACCGCAATAGCTTACTTACCACCATCAATTCTGACTCTGTTGGATGAGATCCTTCTGGTGACCATTTCTACACACAAACCCACCTATTCACCGCAATAGCTTACTTACCACCATCAATTCTGACTCTGTTGGATGATATCCTTCTGGTGACCATTTCTACACACAAACCCACCTATTCACCGCAATAGCTTACTTACCACCATCAATTCTGACTCTGTTGGATGAGATCCTTCTGGTGACCATTTCTACACACAAACCCACCTATTCACCGCAATAGCTTACTTACCACCATCAATTCTGACTCTGTTGGATGAGATCCTTCTGGTGACCATTTCTACACACAAACCCACCTATTCACCGCAATAGCTTACTTACCACCATCAATTCTGACTCTGTTGGATGAGATCCATCTTGTGACCATTTCTACACACAAACCCACCTATTCACCGCAATAGCTTACTTACCACCATCAATTCTGACTCTGTTGGATGAGATCCTTCTGGTGACCATTTCTACACACAAACCCACCTATTCACCGCAATAGCTTACTTAAACGACCATCAATTCTGACTCTGTTGGATGAGATCCTTCTGGTGACCATTTCTACAAACAAACTCTACCTATTCACCGCAATAGCTTACTTACAACCATCAATTCTGACTCTGTTGGATGAGATCCTTCTGGTGACCATTTTCTACACACAAACCCACCTATTCACCGCAATAGCTTACTAAACCACCATCAATTCTGACTCTGTTGGATGAGATCCTTCTGGTGACCATTTTCTACACACAAACCCACCTATTCACCGCAATAGCTTACTTACCACCATCAATTCTGACTCTGTTGGATGAGATCCTTCTGGTGACCATTTCTACACACAAACCCACCTTTCACCGCAATAGCTTACTTACCACCACCAATTCGGACTCTGTTGGATGAGATCCTTCTGGTGACCATTTCTACACACAAACCCACCTATTCACCGCAATAGCTTACTTACCACCATCAATTCTGACTCTGTTTGGATGATATCCTTCTGGTGACCATTTTCTACACACAAACCCACCTATTCACCGCAATAGCTTACTTTACCACCATCAATTCTGACTCTGTTTGGATGAGATCCTTCTGGTGACCATTTCTAAACACAAACCTACCCCTATTCACCGCAATAGCTTACTTACCACCATCAATTCTGACTCTGTTGGATGAGATCCTTCTGGTGACCATTTTCTACACACAAAACCCACCTATTCACCGCAATAGCTTACTTACCACCATCAATTCTGACTCTGTGGATGAGATCCTTCTGGTGACCATTTCTACACACAAACCCACCTATTCACCGCAATAGCTTACTTACCACCATCAATTCTGACTCTGTTGGATGAGATCCTTCTGGTGACCATTTCTACACACAAACCCACCTATTCACCGCAATAGCTTACTTACCACCATCAATTCTGACTCTTTTGGATGATATCCTTCTGGTGACCATTTCTACACACAAACCCACCTATTCACCGCAATAGCTTACTTACCACCATCAATTCTGACTCTGTTGGATGAGATCCTTCTGGTGACCATTTCTAAACACAAACCCACCTATTCACCGCAATAGCTTACTTACCACCACCAATTCTGACTCTCTTGGATGATATCCTTCTGGTGACCATTTCAAACACAAAACCCACCTATTCACCGCAATAGCTTACTTACCACCACCAATTCTGACTCTGTTGGATGATATCCTTCTGGTGACCACTTTTTACACACAAACCCACCTATTCACCGCAATAGCTTACTAAACGACATCAATTGGCTCTTATGGATGAGATCCTTCTGGTGACCATTTCTACACAAACCCTACCTATTCACCGCAATAGCTTACTTACCACCATCAATTCTGACTCTGTTGGATGAGATCCTTCTGGTGACCATTTCTACACACAAACCCACCTATTCACCGCAATAGCTTACTTACCACCATCAATTCTGACTCTGTTGGATGAGATTCCTTCTGGTGACCATTTCTACACACAAACCCACCTATTCACCGCAATAGCTTACTTACCACCATCAATTCTGACTCTGTTGGATGAGATCCTTCTGGTGACCATTTCTACACAAAACCCACCTATTCACCGCAATAGCTTACTTACCACCATCAATTCTGACTCTGTTGGATGAGATCCTTCTGGTGACCATTTCTAAACACAAACCCACCTATTCACCGCAATAGCTTACTTACCACCACTCAATTCTGGCTCTTGTTGGATGAGATCCTTCTGGTGACCATTTCTACACACAAACCCACCTATTCACCGCAATAGCTTACTTACCACCACCAATTCTGACTCTTTTGGATGAGATCCTTCTGGTGACCATTTCTACACACAAACCCACCTATTCACCGCAATAGCTTACTTACCACCATCAATTCTGACTCTGTTGGATGAGATCCTTCTGGTGACCATTTCTACACACAAACCCACCTATTCACCGCAATAGCTTACTTACCACCATCAATTCTGACTCTGTTGGATGAGATTCTTCTGGGTGACCATTTGTACACACAAACCCACCTATTCACCGCAATAGCTTACTTACCACCATCAATTCTGACTCTTGTTGGATGATATCCTCTGGTGACCATTTCTACACAAAACCCACCTATTCACCGCAATAGCTTACTTACCACCATCAATTCTGACTCTGTTTGATGAGGATCCTTCTGGTGACCATTTTCTACTCACAAACCCACCTATTCAACGCAATAGCTTACTTACCACCATCAATTCTGACTCTGTTGGATGAGATCCTTCTGGTGACCATTTCAAACACACAAAACCACCTATTCACCGCAATAGCTTACTTAACACCACCAATTCTGACTCTGTTGGATGAGATCCTTCTGGTGACCATTTCTACACACAAAACCCACCTATTCACCGCAATAGCTTTACTTACCAACCATCAATTCTGACTCTTGGATGATATCCTTCTGGTGACCATTTCTACACACAAACCCACCTATTCACCGCAATAGCTTACTTACCACCATCAATTCTGACTCTGTTGGATGAGATCCTTCTGGTGACCATTTCTACACACAAACCCACCTATTCACCGCAATAGCTTACTACCACCATCAGATTCTGGACTCTGTTCGATGAGATCCTTCTGGTGACCATTTCTACACACAAAACCCACCTATTCACCGCAATAGCTTACTTACCACCACCAATTCTGACTCTTTTGGATGAGATCCTTCTGGTGACCATTTCTAACACACAAAACCCACCTATTCACCGCAATAGCTTACTAAACGACATCAATTCTGGCTCTTATGGATGAGATCCTTCTGGTGACCATTTCACACACAAAACCACCCATTCACCGCAATAGCTTACTTACCACCATCAATTCTGACTCTGTTGGATGAGATCCTTCTGGTGACCATTTCTACACACAAACCCACCTATTCACCGCAATAGCTTACTTACCACCATCAATTCTGACTCTGTTGGATGAGATCCTTCTGGTGACCATTTCTACACACAAACCCACCTTTCACCGCAATAGCTTACTTACCACCACAATTCTGACTCTGTTGGATGATATCCTTCTGGTGAACATTTCTACACACAAACCCACCTATTCACCGCAATAGCTTACTTACCACCATCAATTCTGACTCTGTTTGGATGAGATCCTTCTGGTGACCATTTTCTACACACAAACCCTACCTATTCACCGCAATAGCTTACTTACCACCATCAATTCTGACTCTGTTTGGATGAGATCCTTCTGGTGACCATTTCTACACACAAACCCTCACCTATTCAACGCAATAGCTTACTTACCACCATCAATTCTGACTCTGTTGGATGAGATCCTTCTGGTGACCATTTCTAAACACAAAACCCACCTATTCACCGCAATAGCTTACTTACCACCACCAATTCTGAGTCTGTTGGATGAGATCCTTCTGGTGACCATTACTACACAAACAACCCACCTATTCACCGCAATAGCTTACTTACCAACCATCAATTCTGACCCTGTTGGATGATATCCTTCTGGTGACCATTTCTACACACAAACACACCTATTCACCGCAATAGCTTACTTACCGCCACCAATTCTGACTCTTTTGGATGAGTATCCTTCCGGTGACCATTTTTACACACAAACCCATATCTATTCACCGCAATAGCTTACTTACCACCATCAATTCTGACTCTGTTGGATGAGATCCTTCTGGTGACCATTTCTACACACAAACCCACCTTTACCGCAATAGCTTACTTACCACCACCAATTCTGACTCTGTTGGATGAGATCCTTCTGGTGACCATTTCTAAACACAAACCCACCTATTCACCGCAATAGCTTACTTACCACCACCAATTCGGACTCTCTTGGATGATATCCTTCTGGTGACCATTTTTAACACACAAACCCACCTATTCACCGCAATAGCTTACTAAACGACATCAATTCTGGCTCTTATGGATGAGATCCTTCTGGTGACCATTTCTACTAACAAACCCACCTATTCACCGCAATAGCTTACTTACCACCATCAATTCTGACTCTGTTGGATGAGATCCTTCTGGTGACCATTTCTACACACAAACCCTACCTATTCACCGCAATAGCTTACTTTCCACATTCAATTCTGACTCTTTGGATGAGATCCTTCTGGTGACCATTTCTACACACAAACCCACCTATTCAACCGCAATAGCTTACTTACCACCATCAATTCTGACTCTGTTGGATGAGATCCTTCTGGTGACCATTTCTACACACAAACCCACCTATTCACCGCAATAGCTTACTTACCACCACTCAATTCTGACTCTGTTGGATGAGATCCTTCTGGTGACCATTTCTGCAGACAAACCTACCTATTCACCGCAATAGCTTACTTACCACCATCAATTCTGACTCTGTTTGATGAGATCCTTCTGGTGACCATTTCTACTCACAAACCCACCTATTCAACGCAATAGCTTACTTACCACCATCAATTCTGACTCTTGTTGGATGAGATCCTTCTGGTGAACATTTCTAAACACAAAACCCACCTATTCACCGCAATAGCTTACTTACCACCACCAATTCTGAGTCTGTTGGATGTGATCCTTCTGGTGACCATTTACTACACAAAAACCCAACCTATTCACCGCAATAGCTTACTTACAACCATCAATTCTGACTCTGTTGGATGAGATCCTTCTGGTGACCATTTCTACACACAAACACACCTATTCACCGCAATAGCTTACTTACCGCCACCAATTCTGACTCTTTTTGGATGATATCCTTCCGGTGACCATTTTCTACACACAAACACTAACCTATTCACCGCAATAGCTTACTTACCACCATCAATTCTGACTCTGTTGGATGAGATCCTTCTGGTGACCATTTCTACACACAAACCCACCTATTCACCGCAATAGCTTACTTACCACCACCAATTCTGACTCTCTTGGATGATATCCTTCTGGTGACCATTTCTAAACACAAACCCACCTATTCACCGCAATAGCTTACTTACCACCACCAATTCTGACTCTCTTGGATGATATCCTTCTGGTGACCACTTTAACACACAAACCCACCTATTCACCGCAATAGCTTACTAAACGACATCAATTCTGGCTCTTTTGGATGAGATCCTTCTGGTGACCATTTTTACACACAAACCCACCTATTCACCGCAATAGCTTACTTACCACCACCGATTCGGACTCTCTTGGATGATATCCTTCTGGTGACCACTTTAACACACAAACCCACCTTTTCACCGCAATAGCTTACTATACGACATCAATTCTGGCTCTTATGGATCAGATCCTTCTGGTGACCATTTCTACTTTCAAACCTACCGATTCGCCGCAATAGCTTACTTACCACCATCAATACTGACTCTGTTGGATGAGATCCTTCTGATGACCATTTCTACACACAAACCTACCTTTTACCGCAATAGCTTACTTACCACCACAAATTCTGACTCTGTTGGATGAGATTCTTCTGGTGACCATTTCTACACACAAACCCACCTATTCACTGCAAACGCTATCTTACCACCACTAATTCTGACTCTTTTGAATGATATCCTTCTGGTGAACATTTCTACAGACAAACCTACCTATTCACCGCAATAGCTAGCATACCACCATCAATTCTGACTCTGTTTGATGAGATCCTTCTACTGACCATTTCTTCTCACAAACCCACCTATTCAACGCAATAGCTTACTTACCACCATCAATTCTGACTCTGTTGGATGAGATCCTTCTGGTGAACATTTCTAAACACAAAACCACCTATTCACCGCAATAGCTTACTTACCACCACCAATTCTGAGTCTGTTGGATGTGATCCTTCTGGTGACCATTTACTACACAAAAACAACCTATTCACCGCAATAGCTTACTTACAACCATCAATTCTGACTCTGTTCGATGAAATCCTTCTGGTGACCATTTCTACACACAAACACACCTATTCACCGCAATAGCTTACTTACCGCCACCAATTCTGACTCTTTTTGGATGATATCCTTCCGGTGACCATTTTTACACACAAACATATCTATTCACCGCAATAGCTTACTTACCACCATCAATTCTGACTCTGTTGGATGAGATCCTTCTGGTGACCATTTCTACACACAAACCCACCTTTTACCGCAATAGCTTACTTACCACCACCAATTCGGACTTCTTGGATGATATCCTTCTGGTGACCATTTCTAAACACAAACCCACCTATTCACCGCAATAGCTTACTTACCACCACCAATTCCGGACTCTCTTGGATGATATCCTTCTGGTGACCACTTTAACACACAAACCCACCTATTCACCGCAATAGCTTACTAAACGACATCAATTCTGGCTCTTTTGGATGAGATCCTTCTGGTGACCATTTTTACACACAAACCCACCTATTCACCGCAATAGCTTACTTACCACCACCAATTCGGACTCTGTTGGATGAGATCCTTCTGGTGACCATTTCTACACACAAACCCACCTATTCACCGCAATAGCTTACTAACGACATCAATTCTGACTCTTGGATGAGATCCTTCTGGTGACCATTTCTACACACAAACCCACCTATTCAACGCAATAGCTTACTTACCACCATCAATTCTGACTCTGTTGGATGAGATCCTTCTGGTGACCATTTCTACACACAAACCCACCTATTCACTGCAAACGCTATCTTACCACCACTAATTCTGACTCTTTTGAATGATATCCTTCTGGTGAACATTTCTACAGACAAACCTACCTATTCACCGCAATAGCTAGCATACCACCATCAATTCTGACTCTGTTTGATGAGATCCTTCTACTGACCATTTCTTCTCACAAACCCACCTATTCAACGCAATAGCTTACTTACCACCATCAATTCTGACTCTGTTGGATGAGATCCTTCTGGTGAACATTTCTAAACACAAAACCACCTATTCACCGCAATAGCTTACTTACCACCACCAATTCTGAGTCTGTTGGATGTGATCCTTCTGGTGACCATTACTACACAAAAAACAACCTATTCACCGCAATAGCTTACTTACAACCATCAATTCTGACTCTGTTCGATGAAATCCTTCTGGTGACCATTTCTACACACAAACACACCTATTCACCGCAATAGCTTACTTACCGCCACCAATTCTGACTCTTTTGGATGATATCCTTCCGGTGACCATTTTTACACACAAACATATCTATTCACCGCAATAGCTTACTTACCACCATCAATTCTGACTCTGTTGGATGAGATCCTTCTGGTGACCATTTCTACACACAAACCCACCTTTTACCGCAATAGCTTACTTACCACCACCAATTCGGACTCTCTTGGATGATATCCTTCTGGTGACCATTTCTAAACACAAACCCACCTATTCACCGCAATAGCTTACTTACCACCACCAATTCGGACTCTCTTGGATGATATCCTTCTGGTGACCACTTTAACACACAAACCCACCTATTCACCGCAATAGCTTACTAAACGACATCAATTCTGGCTCTTTTGGATGAGATCCTTCTGGTGACCATTTTTACACACAAACCCACCTATTCACCGCAATAGCTTACTTACCACCACCGATTCGGACTCTCTTGGATGATATCCTTCTGGTGACCACTTTAACACACAAACCCACCTTTTCACCGCAATAGCTTACTAAACGACATCAATTCTGGCTCTTATGGATCAGATCCTTCTGGTGACCATTTCTACTTTCAAACCTACCGATTCGCCGCAATAGCTTACTTACCACCATCAATACTGACTCTGTTGGATGAGATCCTTCTGATGACCATTTCTACACACAAACCTACCTATTCACCGCAATAGCTTACTTTCCACATTCAATTCTGACTCTTTTGGATGAGATCCTTCTGGTGACCATTTCTACACACAAACCCACCTATTCAACGCAATAGCTTACTTACCACCATCAATTCTGACTCTGTTGGATGAGATCCTTCTGGTGACCATTTCTACACACAAACCTACCTATTCACCGCAATAGCTTACTTACCACCATCAATTCTGACTCTGTTGGATGATATCCTTCTGGTGACCATTTCTACACACAAACCCACCTTTTTACCGCAATAGCTTACCTACCACCACCAATTCTGACTCTGTTGGATGAGATCCTTCTGGTGACCATTTCTAAACACAAACCCACCTATTCACCGCAATAGCTTACTTACCACCACCAATTCGGACTCTCTTGGATGATATCCTTCTGGTGACCACTTTAACACACAAATCCACCTATTCACCGCAATAGCTTACTAAACGACATCAATTCTGGCTCTTTTGGATGAGATCCTTCTTGTGACCATTTCTACTTACAAACCCACGTATTCAACTCAATAGCTTACTTGCCGCCACCTTTTATGACATTGTTGAATGAGATTTTTCTGGTGACCATTTCTAGACAAAAACCCACCTATTCACCGCAAAAGCTTACTTACAACCATCAATTCTGACTGTGTTGGATGAGATCCTTCGGGTGACCATTTGTACACACAAACCCACCTATTCAACGCAATAGCTTACTAAACAACATCAATTTTGGCTCTTTTGGATGAGATTCTTCTGGTGACCATTTCTACACACAAACCTACCTATTCACCGCAATAGCTTACTTACCACCATCAATTCTGACTCTGCTGGATGAGATCCTTCTGGTGACCATTTCTATACACAAACCCACCTATTCAACGCAATAGCTTACTTACCACCATCAATTCTGACTCTGTTGGATGAGATCCTTCTGGTGACCATTTCTAAACACAAACCCACCTTTTCACCGCAATAGCTTACTAAACGACATCAATTCTGACTCTGTCCGATGAAATCCTTCTGGTGACCATTTCTACACACAAACCTACCTATTCACCGCAATAGCTTACTTACCACCATCAATTCTGACTCTGTTGGATGATATCCTTCTGGTGACCATTTCTACACACAAACCCACCTTTTACCGCAATAGCTTACCTACCACCACCAATTCTGACTCTGTTGGATGAGATCCTTCTGGTGACCATTTCTAAACACAAACCCACCTATTCACCGCAATAGCTTACTTACCAGCACCAATTCGGACTCTCTTGGATGATATCCTTCTGGTGACCACTTTAACACACAAATCCACCTATTCAACGCAATAGCTTACTAAACGACATCAATTCTGGCTCTTTTGGATGAGATCCTTCTTGTGACCATTTCTACTTACAAACCCACGTATTCAACTCAATAGCTTACTTGCCGCCACCTTTTTATGACATTGTTGAATGAGATTTTTTTCTGGTGACCATTTCTAGACAAAAACCCACCTATTCACCGCAAAAGCTTACTTACAACCATCAATTCTGACTGTGTTGGATGAGATCCTTCGGGTGACCATTTGTACACACAAACCCACCTATTCAACGCAATAGCTTACTAAACAACATCAATTCTGGCTCTTTTGGATGAGATTCTTCTGGTGACCATTTCTACACACAAACCTACCTATTCACCGCAATAGCTTACTTACCACCATCAATTCTGACTCTGCTGGATGAGATCCTTCTGGTGACCATTTCTATACACAAACCCACCTATTCAACGCAATAGCTTACTTACCACCATCAATTCTGACTCTGTTGGATGAGATCCTTCTGGTGACCATTTCTAAACACAAACCCACCTTTTCACCGCAATAGCTTACTAAACGACATCAATTCTGACTCTGTCCGATGAGATCCTTCTGGTGACCATTTCTACACACAAACCCACCTATTCACCGCAATAGCTTACTAAACGAGATCAATTCTGGCTCTTATGGATCAGATCCTTCTGGTGACCATTTCTACACACAAACCTACCTATTTCACCGCAATAGCTTACTTACCACCATCAATTCTGACTCTGTTGGATGAGCTCCTTCTGGTGACCATTTCTACACACAAACCTACCTATTCACCGCAATAGCTTACTTACCACCATCAATTCTGACTCTGTTGGATGAGATCCATCTGGTGACCATTTCTACACACAAACCCACCTTTTACCGCAATAGCTTACTTACCACCACAAAATCTGACTCTGTTGGATGAGATTCTTCTGGTGAACATTTCTACAGACAAACCCACCTATTCACTGCAAACGCTATCGTACCACCACTAATTCTGACTCTTTTGAATGATATCCTTCTGGTGAACATTTCTACAGACAAACCTACCTATTCACCGCAATAGCTAGCATACCACCATCAATTCTGACTCTGTTTGATGAGATCCTTCTACTGACCATTTCTTCACACAAACCCTCCTATTCAACGCAATAGCTTACTTACCACCATCAATTCTGACTCTGTTGGATGAGATCCTTCTGGTGACCATTTCTAAACACAAACCACCTATTCACCGCAATAGCTTACTTACCACCACCAATTCTGAGTCTGTTGGATGTGATCCTTCTGGTGACCATTACTACACAAAAAACAACCTATTCACCGCAATAGCTTACTTACCGCCACCAATTCTGACTCTTTTGGATGATATCCTTCCCGTGACCATTTTTACACACAAACATATCTATTCACCGCAAAAGCTTACTTACCACCATCAATTCTGACTCTGTTGGATGAGATCATTCTGGTGACCATTTCTACACACAAACCCACCTTTTACCGCAATAGCTTACTTACCACCTGCAATTCTGGACTCTCTTGGATGATATCCTTCTGGTGACCATTTCTAAACACAAATCCACCTATTCACCGCAATAGCTTACTTACCACCACCAATTCGGACTCTTGGATGATATCCTTCTGGTGACCACTTTAACACACAAACCCACCTATTCACCGCAATAGCTTACTCAACGACATCAATTCTGGCTCTTTTGGATGAGATCCTTCTGGTGACCATTTTTACACATTAACCCACCTATTCACCGCAATTGCTTACTTACCACCACCGATTCGGACTCTCTTGGATGATATCCTTCTGGTGACCACTTTTAACACACAAACCCACCTATTCACCGCAATAGCTTACTAAACGACATCAATTCTGGCTCTTATGGATCAGATCCTTCTGGTGACCATTTCTACTTTCAAACCTACCGATTCGCCGCAATAGCTTACTTACCACCATCAATACTGACTCTGTTGGATGAGATCCTTCTGGTGACCATTTCTACACACAAACCCACCTATTCACCGCAATAGCTTACTTTCCACCATCAATTCTGACTCTTTTGGATGAGATCCTTCTGGTGACCATTTCTACACACAAACCCACCTATTCAACGCAATAGCTTACTTACCACCATCAATTCTGACTCTGTTGGATGAGATCCTTCTGGTGACCATTTCTACACACAAACCTACCTATTCACCGCAATAGCTTACTTACCACCATCAATTCTGACTCTGTTGGATGATATCCTTCTGGTGACCATTTCTACACACAAACCCACCTTTTACCGCAATAGCTTACCTACCACCACCAATTCTGACTCTGTTGGATGAGATCCTTCTGGTGACCATTTCTAAACACAAACCCACCTATTCACCGCAATAGCTTACTTACCACCACCAATTCGGACTCTCTTGGATGATATCCTTCTGGTGACCACTTTAACACACAAATCCACCTATTCACCGCAATAGCTTACTAAACGACATCAATTCTGGCTCTTTTGGATGAGATCCTTCTTGTGACCATTTCTACTTACAAACCCACGTATTCAACTCAATAGCTTACTTGCCGCCACCTTTTATGACATTGTTGAATGAGATTTTTCTGGTGACCATTTCTAGACAAAAACCCACCTATTCACCGCAAAAGCTTACTTACAACCATCAATTCTGACTGTGTTGGATGAGATCCTTCGGGTGACCATTTGTACACACAAACCCACCTATTCAACGCAATAGCTTACTAAACAACATCAATTCTGGCTCTTTTGGATGAGATTCTTCTGGTGACCATTTCTACACACAAACCTACCTATTCACCGCAATAGCTTACTTACCACCATCAATTCTGACTCTGCTGGATGAGATCCTTCTGGTGACCATTTCTATACACAAACCCACCTATTCAACGCAATAGCTTACTTACCACCATCAATTCTGACTCTGTTGGATGAGATCCTTCTGGTGACCATTTCTAAACACAAACCCACCTTTTCACCGCAATAGCTTACTAAACGACATCAATTCTGACTCTGTTCGATGAAATCCTTCTGGTGACCATTTCTACACACAAACACACCTATTCACCGCAATAGCTTACTTACCACCACCAATTCTGACTCTTTTGGATGAGATCCTTCTGGTGACCATTTTTACACACAAACCCACCTATTCACCGCAATAGCTTACTAACCACCACCGATTCGGACTCTCTTGGATGATATCCTTCTGGTGACCACTTTAACACACAAACCCACCTATTCACAACAATAGCTTACTAAACGAGATCAATTCTGGCTCTTATGGATCAGATCCTTCTGGTGACCATTTCTACTTACAAACCTACCGATTTGCCGCAATAGCTTACTTACCACCATCAATTCTGACTCTGTTGGATGAGATCCTTCTGGTGACCATTTCTACACACAAACCTACCTTTTCACCGCAATAGCTTACTTACCACCATCAATTCTGACTCTGTTGGATGAGATCCATCTGGTGACCATTTCTACACACAAACCCACCTTTTACCGCAATAGCTTACTTACCACCACAAATTCTGACTCTGTTGGATGAGATTCTTCTAGTGAACATTTCTACACACAAACCCACCTATTCACTGCAAACGCTATCTTACCACCACTAATTCTGACTCTTTTGAATGATATCCTTCTGGTGAACATTTCTACAGGCAAACCTACCTATTCACCGCAATAGCTAGCATACCACCATCAATTCTGACTCTGTTTGATGAGATCCTTCTACTGACCATTTCTTCACACAAACCCTCCTATTCAACGCAATAGCTTACTTACCACCATTAATTCTGACTCTGTTGGATGAGATCCTTCTGGTGACCATTTCTAAACACAAAACCACCTATTCACCGCAATAGCTTACTTACCACCACCAATTCTGAGTCTGTTGGATGTGATCCTTCTGGTGACCATTACTACACAAAAAACAACCTATTCACCGCAATAGCTTACTTACAACCATCAATTCTGACCCTGTTCGATGAAATACTTCTGGTGACCATTTCTACACATAAACACACCTATTCACCGCAATAGCTTACTTACCGCCACCAATTCTGACTCTTTTGGATGATATCCTTCCGCTGACCATTTTTACACACAAACATATCTATTCACCGCAATAGCTTACTTACCACCATCAATTCTGACTCTCTTGGATGAGATCCTTCTGGTGACCATTTCTACACACAAACCCACCTTTTACCGCAATAGCTTACTTACCACCACCAATTCGGACTCTCTTGGATGATATCCTTCTGGTGACCACTTTAACACACAAACCCACCTATTCACCGCAATAGCTTACTCAACGACATCAATTCTGGCTCTTTTGGATGAGAATCTTCTGGTGACCATTTTTACACACAAACCTACCTATTCACCGCAATAGCTTACTTACCACCACCGATTCGGACTCTCTTGGATGATATCCTTCTGGTGACCACTTTAACACACAAACCCACCTATTCACCGCAATAGCTTACTAAACGACATCAATTCTGGCTCTTATGGATCAGATCCTTCTGGTGACCATTTCTACTTTCAAACCTACCGATTCGCCGCAATAGCTTACTTACCACCATCAATACTGACTCTGTTGGATGAGATCCTTCTGGTGACCATTTCTACACACAAACCTACCTATTCACCGCAATAGCTTACTTTCCACCATCAATTCTGACTCTTTTGGATGAGATCCTTCTGGTGACCATTTCTACACACAAACCCACCTATTCAACGCAATAGCTTACTTACCACCATCATTTCTGACTCTGTTGGATGAGATCCTTCTGGTGACCATTTCTACACACAAACCCACCTATTCACCGCAATAGCTTACTTACCACCATCAATTCTGACTCTGTTGGATGAGATCCTTCTGGTGACCATTTCTAAACACAAACCCACCTATTCACCGCAATAGCTTACTTACCACCACCAATTCGGACTCTCTCTGATGATATCCTTCTGGTGACCACTTTTAACACACATATCGACCTATTCACCGCAATAGCTTACTAAACGACATCAATTCTGGCTCTTTTGGATGAGATCCTTCTTGTGACCATTTCTACTTACAAACCCACGTATTCAACTCAATAGCTTACTTGCCGCCACCTTTTATGACATTGTTGAATAAGATTTTTCTGGTGACCATTTCTAGACAAAAACCCACCTTTTTCACCGCAAAAGCTTACTTACAACCATCAATTCTGACTGTGTTGGATGAGATCCTTCGGGTGACCATTTGTACACACAAACCCACCTATTCAACGCAATAGCTTACTAAACAACATCAATTCTGGCTCTTTTGGATGAGATTCTTCTGGTGACCATTTCTACACACAAACCTACCTATTCACCGCAATAGCTTACTTACCACCATCAATTCTGACTCTGCTGGATGAGATCCTTCTGGTGACCATTTCTATACACAAACCCACCTATTCAACGCAATAGCTTACTTACCACCATCAATTCTGACTCTGTTGGATGAGATCCTTCTGGTGACCATTTCTAAACACAAACCCACCTTTTCACCGCAATAGCTTACTTACAACCACCAATTCTGACTCTGTTGGATGAGATACTTCTGGTGATCATTTCTACTTAAAAGACCACCTATTCAACGCAAAAGCTTACTTACAACCATCAATTCTGACTCTGTTGGATGAGATCCTTCTGGTGACCATTTTTACACACAAACCCACCTATTCACCGCAATAGCTTACTAAACGATATCAATACTGGCTCTTATGGATCAGATCCTTCTGGTGACCATTTCTACACACAAACCTACCGATTCGCCGCAATAGCTTACTTACCACCATCAATTCTGACTCTGTTGGATGAGATCCTACTGGTGACCATTTCTACACACAAACCAACCTATTCACCGCAATAGCTTACTTACCACCATCAATTCTGACTCTGTTGGATGAGATCCTTCTGGTGACCATTTCTAAACACAAACCCACCTATTCACCGCAATGGCTTACTTACCACCACCAATTCTGACTCTGTTGGATGAGATCCTTCTGGTGACCATTTCTACACAAAAACCACCTATTCACCGCAAAAGCTTACTTACAACCATCAATTCTGACTCTGTTGGATGAGATCCTTCTAGTGACCATTTTTACACACAAACCCACCTATTCACCGCAATAGCTTACTAAACGACATCAATTCTGGCTCTTATGGATCAGATCCTTCTGGTGACCATTTCTACACACAAACCTACCTATTCACCGCAATAGCTTACTTACCACCATCAATTCTGACTCTGTTGGATGAGATCCTTCTGGTGGCCATTTCTACACCCAAAACCACCTATTCAACGCAATAGCTTACTAACCACCATCAATTCTGACTCTGTTGGATGAGATCCTTCTGGTGACCATTTCTAAACACAAACCCACCTATTCACCGCAATGGCTTACTTACCACCACCAATTCTGACTCTGTTGGATGAGATCCTTCTGGTGACCATTTCTACACAAAAACCACCTATTCACCGCAATAGCTTACTTACAACCATCAATTCTGACTCTGTTGGATGAGATCCTTCTAGTGAACATTTTTACACACAAACCCACCTATTCACCGCAATAGCTTACTAAACGACATCAATTCTGGCTCTTATGGATCAGATCCTTCTGGTGACCATTTCTACACACAAACCTACCTATTCACCGCAATAGCTTACTTACCACAATCAATTCTGACTCTGTTGCATGAGATCCTTCTGGTGGCCATTTTACACACAAACCCACCTATTCAACGCAATAGCTTACTTACCACCATCAATTCTGACTCTGTTGGATGATATCCTTCTGGTGACCACTTTAACACACAAACCCACCTATTCACCGCAATAGCTTACTAAACGAATTTAATTCTGGCTCTTTTTGGATGAGATCCTTCTGGTGACCATTTCTACACACAAACCCACCTATTCAACGCAATAGTTTACTGGCTCTTATGGATCAGATCCTTCTGGTGACCATTTCTACACACAAACCTACCTATTCACCGCAATAGCTTACTTACCACAATCAATTCTGACTCTGTTGCATGAGATCCTTCTGGTGACCACTTTAACACACAAACCCACCTATTCACCGCAATAGCTTACTAAACGAATTTAATTCTGGCTCTTTTGGATGAGATCCTTCTGGTGACCATTTCTACACACAAACCCACCTATTCAACGCAATAGTTTACTTGCCACCACCAATTCTGACATTGTTGGATGAGATTTTTCTGGTGACCATTTCTTGACAAAACCCACCTATTCACCGCAATAGCTTACTTACAACCATCAATTCTGACTGTGTTGGATGAGATTCTTCGGGTGACCATTTGTACACACAAACCCACCTATTCAATGCAATAGCTTACTAAACGACATCAATTCTGGCTCTATTGGATTAGATTCTTCTGGTGACCATTTCTACACACAAACCTACCTATTCACCGCAATAGCTTACTTACCACCACCAATTCGGACTCTTATGGATGATATCCTTCTGGTGACGACTTTAACACACAAACCCACCTATTCACCGCAATAGCTTACTAAACGACTTCAATTCTGGCTCTTTTGGATGAGATCCTTCTTGTGACCATTTCTACACACAAACCCACCTATTCAACGCAATAGCTTACTTGCCGCCACCAATTCTGACATTGTTGAATGAGATTTTTTTCTGGTGACCATTTCTAGACAAAAACCCACCTATTCACCGCAATAGCTTACTTACAACCATCAATTGTGACTGTGTTCGATGAGATCCTTCGGGTGACCATTTGTATTCACAAACCCACCTATTCAACGCAATAGCTTACTAAACGACATCAATTCTGGCTCTTTTGGATGTGATTCTTCTGGTGACCATTTCTACACACAAACCTACCTATTAACCGCAATAGCTTACTTACCACCATCAATTCTGACTCTGTTGGATGAGATCCTTCTGGTGGCCATTTCTACACCCAAAACCACCTATTCAACGCAATAGCTTACTAACCACCATCAATCATGACTCTGTTGGATGAGATCCTTCTGGTGACCATTTCTAAACACAAACCCACATATTCACCGCAATGGCTTACTTACCACCACCAATTCTGACTCTGTTGGATGAGATCCTTCTCGTGACCATTTCTACACAAAAAACCACCTATTCACCGCAATAGCTTACTTACAACCATCAATTCTGACTCTGTTGGATGAGATCCTTCTAGTGACCATTTTTACACACAAACCGACCTATTCACAACAATAGCTTACTAAACGACATCAATTCTGGCTCTTATGGATCAGATCCTTCTGGTGACCATTTCTACACACAAACCTACCTATTAACCGCAATAGCTTACTTACCACCATCAATTCTGACTCTGTTGGATGAGATCCTTCTGGTGGCCATTTCTACACCCAAAACCACCTATTCAACGCAATAGCTTACTAACCACCATCAATCATGACTCTGTTGGATGAGATCCTTCTGGTGACCATTTCTAAACACAAACCCACATATTCACCGCAATGGCTTACTTACCACCACCAATTCTGACTCTGTTGGATGAGATCCTTCTCGTGACCATTTCTACACAAAAAACCACCTATTCACCGCAATAGCTTACTTACAACCATCAATTCTGACTCTGTTGGATGAGATCCTTCTAGTGAACATTTTTACACACAAACCCACCTATTCACCGCAATAGCTTACTAAACGACATCAATTCTGGCTCTTATGGATCAGATCCTTCTGGTGACCATTTCTACACACAAACCTACCTATTCACCGCAATAGCTTACTTACCACAATCAATTCTGACTCTGTTGCATGAGATCCTTCTGGTGGCCATTTTTACACACAAACCCACCTATTAAACGCAATAGCTTACTTACCACCATCAATTCTGACTCTGTTGGATGAGATCCTTCTGGTGACCACTTTAACACACAAACCCACCTATTCACCGCAATAGCTTACTAAACGAATTTAATTCTGGCTCTTTTGGATGAGATCCTTCTGGTGACCATTTCTACACACAAACCCACCTATTCAACGCAATAGTTTACTGGCTCTTATGGATCAGATCCTTCTGGTGACCATTTCTACACACAAACCTACCTATTCACCGCAATAGCTTACTTACCACAATCAATTCTGACTCTGTTGCATGAGATCCTTCTGGTGACCACTTTAACACAAAACCCACCTATTCACCGCAATAGCTTACTAAACGAATTTAATTCTGGCTTTTTTGGATGAGATCCTTCTGGTGACCATTTCTACACACAAACCCACCTATTCAACGCAATAGTTTACTTGCCACCACCAATTCTGACATTGTTGGATGAGATTTTTCTGGTGACCATTTCTTGACAAAAACCCACCTATTCACCGCAATAGCTTACTTACAACCATCAATTCTGACTGTGTTGGATGAGATTCTTCGGGTGACCATTTTGTACACACAAACCCACCTATTCAATGCAATAGCTTACTAAACGACATCAATTCTGGCTCTATTGGATTAGATTCTTCTGGTGACCATTTCTACACACAAACCTACCTATTCACCGCAATAGCTTACTTACCACCACCAATTTGGACTCTTATGGATGATATCCTTCTGGTGACGACTTTTAACACACAAACCCACCTATTCACCGCAATAGCTTACTAAACGACTTCAATTCTGGCTCTTTGGATGAGATCCTTCTTGTGACCATTTCTACACACAAACCCACCTATTCAACGCAATAGCTTACTTGCCGCCACCAATTCTGACATTGTTGAATGAGATTTTTCTGGTGACCATTTCTAGACAAAAACCCACCTATTCACCGCAATAGCTTACTTACAACCATCAATTGTGACTTAGTTCGATGAGATCCTTCTGGGTGACCATTTGTATTCACAAAACCCACCTATTCAACGCAATAGCTTACTAAACGACATCAATTCTGGCTCTTTTGGATGTGATTCTTCTGGTGACCATTTCTACACACAAACCTACCTATTCACCGCAATAGCTTACTTACCACAATCAATTCTGACTCTGTTGGATGAGATCCTTCTGGTGACCATTTCTACACACAAACCAACCTATTCAACGCAATAGCTTACTTACCACCATCAATTCTGAATCTGTTGGATGAGATTCTTCTGGTGACCATTTCTACAGACAAACCCACCTATTCACCGCAATAGCTTACTTACCACCATCAATTCTGACTCTGTTGGATGAGATCCTTCTGGTGACCATTTATACTGACAAACCCACCTATTCACCGCAATAGCTTACTTACCACCATCAATTTCTGACTCTGTTGGATGAGATCCTTCTGGTGACCATTTCTACACACAAACCAACCTATTCACCGCAATAGCTTACTTACCACCATCAATTCTGACTCTGTTGGATGAGATCCTTCTGGTGACCATTTTCTAACCACAAACCCACCTATTCAACGCAATAGCTTTACTTACCACCATCAATACTGACTCTGTTGGATGAGATGCTTCTGTTGACCATTTATACATACAAACTCACCTATTCACCGCAATAGCTTACTTACCACCATCAATTTCTGACTCTGTTGGATGAGATCCTTCTGGTGACCATTTTCTAACCACAAACCCACCTATTCACCGCAATAGATTTCTTACTACCATCAATACTGACTCTGTTGGATGAGATGATTCTGTTGACAATATATACTTACAAACTCACCTATTCACCACAATAGCTTACTTACCACCATCAATTCTGACTCTGTTGGATGAGATCCTTCCGATGACCATTTCTACACACAAAACCACCTATTCACCGCCATTGCTTACTTATCACCATCAATCCTGAATCTGTTGGATGAGATCCTTCTGGTGACCATTTCTACAGACAAACCCACCTATTCACCGCAATAACTTACTTACCACCATCATTTCTGACTCTGTTGGATGAGATCCTTCTGCGGACCATTTTCTACACACAAACGCACCTATTCACCGCAATAGCTTACTTACCACTATCATTTCTGACTTTGTTGGATGAGATCTTTCTGGTGACCATTTTCAGCCACAAAACCCACCTATTCACCTCAATAGCTTATTTACCACCATCATTTCTGACTCTGTTGGATGAGATCCTTCTGGTGAAAATTTCTACGGACAAACCCTACCTATTTTACCACGATAGCTTACTAACCGCCATCAATTCTGACTCTGTTGGATGAGATCCTTTTTGGTGACCATTTCTACAAACAAACCCACCTATTCATCGCAATAGCTTACTTACCAACATCATTTCTGAATCTGTTAGATGAGATCCTTCTGGTGACCATTTCTACACACAAACCCACCTATTTACCGCAATACTTTCTAACCACCCTCAAATCTGACTCTGTTGAATGAGATCCTTCTGTTGACCATTTCTTACACACAAACCCACCTATTCACCGCAATAGCTTACTTACCACCATCAATTCAGACTCTGTTGGATGAAAATCTTCTATTGACCATTTCTACACTCAAACCCACCCTATTATCTGCAATAGCTTACTAACCGCCATCAATTCTGACTCTGTTGGATGAGATCCTTTCTGTCGCACCATTTCTAATACTCACGCCAAACTCACCTATTCACCACAATAGCTACTTACCACCATCAATTCTGACTCTGTTGGATGAGATCCTTCTGGTGACCATTTCTACATACAAACCCACCTATTTCACCGCAATAGCTTACTTACCACCATCAATTCAGACTCTGTTGGATGAAGATCCTTCTAGTGACCATTTCTACACACAAACCCACCTATTATCTGCCATAGCTTACTTACAACCATCAATTCTGACTCTGTTGGATGAGATCCTTCTGGTGACCATTTCTACACACAAAACCCACCTATTCACCGCAATAGCATACTGACCACCATTAAATCTGACTATGTTAGACGAGATCCTTCTGGTGACATTTTCTACACACAAACCCACCTATTCACCGCAATAGCTTACTTACCACCATCAAAACTGACTCTGTTGGATGAGATGCTTCTGGTGACCATGTCTACACACAAACCCACATATTCACCGCAATAGTTTTAGTTACAACCATCAATTCTGACTCTGTTGGATGAGATCCTTTACTGGTGACCATTTCTACACACAAACCCACCTATTCATCGCAATAGCTTACTTACCACCATCAATTCTGACTCTGTTGGATGAGATCATTCTTCTGACCATTTCTACACACAAAACCACCTATTCACCGCAATAGCTTTCTTTACCACCATAAATCAATAACGCTGTTGGATGAGATCGTTCTGGTGAACATGTCTACAAACAAACCCACATATTCACCGCAATAGCTAACTTTCCACCATCAATTCTGACTCTGTAGGATGAGATCCTTCTGATGACCATTTCTACACACTAAACCACCTATTCACCGCCATAGCTTACTTATCACCATCAATCCTGACTCTGTTGGATGAGATCCTTCTGGTGACCATTTTAACACACTAACCCACCTATTCACCGCAATAGCTTACTTACCACCATCAATTCTGACTCTGTTGGATGAGATCCTTCTGGTGACCATTTCTACACACAAACCCACCTATTCACCGCAATAGCTTACTTACCACCATCAATTCTGACTCTGTAAGATGAGCTCCTTCTGGTGACATTTTCTACAGACAAACCCACCTATTCACCGTAATAGCTTACTTACCACCATCAATTCTGACTCTGTTGGATGAGATCCTTCTGGTGACCATTTCTACACACAAACCCAACCTATTCACCGCAATAGCTTACTTACCACCATCAATTCTGACTCTGTTGGATGAGATCCTTCTGGTGACCATTTCTACACACAAACCCACCTATTCACCGCAATAGCTTACTTACCACCATCAATTCTGACTCTGTTGGATGAGATCCTTCTGGTGACCATTTCTACACACAAACCCACCTATTCACCGCAATAGCTTACTTACCACCATCAATTCTGACTCTGTTGGATGAGATCCTTCTGGTGACCATTTCTACACACAAAACCCACCTATTCACCGCAATAGCTTACTTACCACCATCAATTCTGACTCTGTTGGATGAGATCCTTCTGGTGACAATTTTCTACACACAAACCCACCTATTCACCGCAATAGCTTACTTACCACCATCAATTCTGACTCTGTTGGATGATATCCTTCTGGTGACCATTTCTACACACAAACCCACCTATTCACCGCAATAGCTTACTTACCACCATCAATTCTGACTCTGTTGGATGAGATCCTTCTGGTGACCATTTCTACACACAAACCCACCTATTCACCGCAATAGCTTACTTTACCACCATCAAATTCTGACTCTGTTGGATGAGATCCTTTCTGGTGACCATTTCTACACACAAACCCACCTATTCACCGCAATAGCTTACTTACCACCATCAATTCTGACTCTGTTGGATGAGATCCTTCTGGTGACCATTTTCTACACACAAACCCACCTATTCACCGCAATAGCTTACTTTTACCACCATCAATTTCTGACTCTGTTGGATGAGATCCTTCTGGTGACCATTTCTACACACAAACCCACCTATTCACCGCAATAGCTTACTTACCACCATCAATTCTGACTCTGTTGGATGAGATCCTTTCTGGTGACCATTTCTACACACAAACCCACCTATTCACCGCAATAGCTTACTTACCACCATCAATTCTGACTCTGTTGGATGAGATCCTTCTGGTGACCATTTCTACACACAAACCCACCTATTCACCGCAATAGCTTACTTACCACCATCAATTCTGACTCTGTTGGATGAGATCCTTTCTGGTGACACATTTCTACACACAAACCCACCTATTCACCGCAATAGCTTACTTTACCACCATCAATTCTGACTCTGTTGGATGAGATCCTTTCTGGTGACCATTTTCTACACACAAACCCACCTATTCACCGCAATAGCTTACTTACCACCATCAATTCTGACTCTGTTGGATGAGATCCTTCTGGTGACCATTTCTACACACAAACCCACCTATTCACCGCAATAGCTTACTTACCACCATCAATTCTGACTCTGTTGGATGAGATCCTTCTGGTGACCATTTCTACACACAAACCCACCTATTCACCGCAATAGCTTACTTTACCACCATCAATTCTGACTCTGTTGGATGAGATCCTTTCTGGTGACCATTTCTACACACAAACACACCCTATTCACCGCAATAGCTTACTTACAACCATCAATTCTGACTCTGTTAGATGAGATCCTTCTTGTGACTTTTTCTACACACAAACCGACCTATTCAACGCAATATCTTACTTACCACATCAATTCTGACTCTGTTGGATGAGATCGTTCTGGTGACTATTTCTACACACAAACCCACCTATTCATCGCAATAGCTTACTTACATCCATCAATTCTGACTATGTAAGACGAGATTCTTCTGGTTACTTTTTCTACACACAAACCGACCTATTCACCGCAATAGCTTACTTACCACCATCAATTCTGACTCTGTTGGATGATATCTTACTGGTGACCATTTCTACACATAAATCAACCTACTCACCGCAATAGCTTACTTACCACCATCAATTCTGAGTCTGTTGGATGAGATCATTCTTGTGACTATTTATGCACACAAACCCACCTATTCACCGCAATAGCTTATTAACCACCATCAAATATGACTCTTTTGGATGAGATCCTTCTGTGAACATTTCTACACACAAACCTACCCTATTCACCGCAATGGGCTTACTTACCACCATCAATTCTTACTCTGTAGGATGAGATCGTTCTGGTGACCATTTTTACACACAAATCAACCTATTCACCGCAATAGTTTACTTTTCCACCATCAATTTTGACTCTGTTGGATGAGATCCTTCTGGCTGACCATTTCTACACACAAACCCACCTATTCACCGCATAGCTTACCTACCACCATCAATTCTGACTCTGTTTTTGATGAGATCCTTTCTGGTGACCATTTCTACACACAAACCCACCTATTCACCGCAATAGCATACTTACCGACATCAATTCTGACTCTGTTGTACGAGATCCTTTCTGTTGACCATTTCTACAGACAAACCCTCCTATTCACCGCAATAGCTACTACACAACCATCAATTCTGACTATGTTGATGAGATCCTTCTGGTGAACATTTTCACACACAAACTCCACCTATTCACCGCAAATAGCTTACTTACCACCATCAAATTCTGACTCTGTATGGATGAGATCCTTCTGGTGACCATTTCTACACACAAACCCACCTATTCACTGCAATAGCTTACTTTACCACCATCAATTCTGGACTCTTTTGGATGAGATCCTTCTATGACCATTTCTACACACAAACCCACCTATTTCACCGCAATAGCTTACTCTTACCACCATCAATTTCTGACTCTGTTGTATGAGATCCTTTCTTTGACCATTTCTA
>WEDG01004779.1:0-57333 GCA_017591395.1 Schistocephalus solidus | reverse complement strand
TTTTTTAATCAAATTTTCGACTTTTGCTTAGAAAATAAGCTCTTAAGCGACTCGCAATGTGGTTTTCTACCTGGGAGATCATGCGAAGTGTGTCATTTAGCTTTTCTTAACCTCATCACTTCCCTTCGTCACTTGCCCTCGGCATCCGGCCTCCTCTGCTTGACTTCATTGGTTTTGAATTTAGAATTTATATTTGGTTAGCACCGGGAAGGTACTATCTAAGGTATTGTTCCTACTTGTCTAACCGCAGCCAGAAGGTCTTAGTAGGTAATAGCAACTGGACACCTCAACCGATCATGAGTGGCGTTTTTCAAGAAACGGTTCTAGGTCCCCTTCTCTTTATTCTGCTGTCTTCTCTTTGGACTGATGAACGCCTCTGACCGCAGTAAGATTGAAAAAGTTCAGAGGGTTTTTACTCGAAGACTATTTTCTCTTCCTGGATCCAGTATCTCTTATACGGAGAGATGCCAGTTAGCAAACATTAAATTTCTGTGGGTTAGAAAACTCGAAGCCGGTCTCTGTTTCCTGTTTCGCGTTAATTCTAGCCCAAATCTCCCACGAATTAACGCTCTCACTCCGGTAGATTGACCCTATGCCACTCGTAATTCGTCCATGATCATTTCACCACCCCTCAGCTCCACAACTAACCGGTATCAGTTTTTTGCCTCCAAATATGCTTTCATCGGGAATAATCTTCCACTGCAAATTAGGTTGACGTCCACATTAGCTATTTCAAAACAAAGTTACGCAAACATTTAACTTCGGAAGATATAAAGTCCTTATTGTCTGTTTCCTTCGCAAACTCGCAACTTTTGGATTTCGAAAAGGGTCCTCCTGGTATTTGAGGCAGCTCCCTTGATATTATAGTGGTCTCTTATTAAATGTCCATCATCCTCTGCAGACTCAATCTCTGCATTTACTTTTTGCCCCCTCCTTTTAAACTAGCATCGCCAAGTCTTGAAAACTTTGGTACTTTCCTCCGCTTTTGCAACCCCGACGATGGTCGCCGGGATCTATTGATGATCATGGCGGGTTCTGATGGTTTTCCCTCTTTGATTGGTGGACATTGCAGTCTGCAAGGTCGCATCTCGATGATGATCTCATGACCTCTGCTGTCCCCTCTTCGTTTTGACCATGGTGTCCAGGATGATTTCGTCCACTCTCACCTCCACTGGTGGTTACAAACAGTAGCTCTGGCTGCTATATTATCTTTCACACGACAAGGAGCGTTCCGAGCCCTCATACGTTTTCAGCAACATCACAGCACTATCCCATTGCATTTTTTTTTAAAGAAAAGCAGTTTTTTCTCCTATTTTTTTAAATTGGCGGCTCGCTGAACTCCGCCTCCGATTTAACCGTAGGAGTATTTTTTACTGCTTCTTTTCAAGTTCACCGTTTATGTTAAAGATTATTGGTTTTTGTTTTAAAAATGGCAAGTCGTACTGAATCGGATATGCCTAACATATTGTTAATTTCTGCTGTCAATATGGCTGCTCGCATAGGGCAGCAATTATTCACTTTGTATTTATTTATACCGCGATACTTAGTTTGAAATGACGGGGCTCTCTGTGCCTTAAATATACAATTTATTTATTTATTTATTATCCGGAGCCATGTATCCTCCCTGAGATCGGAGGATTTCTTCGAGTTTGCCTGCACAACTCATCTTCGTGGTCATCCCTACAAGGTCATAATCGAACGCACGCGATTGAACCTCAGAAAGTTTTTTTTCAGCCAACGAGTGGAACGAGCTTAAAACTAGTTACCAAGTGAGACGGTTACCTCTGACAGCATTTCTGATTTTAAAAGAAGACTTGATGACATACTATTTGACAAAAGACGACACTCGCAACATGATTACTTAAAACCAGCCTTTTAAAATCGTTCGGTTTCTAATTTTCTTCCACAATGTTTTGCTTATAGATGTGAACACGCATTTGAAGTTACGTTATGCTTTAACTTTAACATTTTCAAATGTACACCATTTTTTATACTGACTGTACACATGGAATGATAGTTTTATATCAATAGTATCATCAAGGGCAATGCCTGTAACCCTACAAAAATAAACATTTCATTGCCTCTTCATTTCTATCAATAATTCGCGGCTTTTCAGACGTTCTGCTTGAGAGTAGTCCAGATGGAAAAAACCTCCTTATAGGAGTTTCGAAGGTTGGTTTTTCTCAAGAGAAGTAGCTTAGCCTCTTCCTTGTTGTCCAAGACAATTTTGATAGGCCACGGTTTCACATTTTGGGAATGTTTAATATCCTTTTTTTTCGAGCCTGAAGGCAGCAAAAACGGTTATCGTCTCTCCTGAATGTAGAATATCATTCAGCAAGTGCTGAAACATAGCAAGATCAGCGGATATCCGTTCCTTTGAGGTGTGGGCATTTGATTTAGGTAAGCCCTGGATAACTACGCAGTTCTCTCGGTCTAGGGCTTCTTTTGATTCACTGCCAACCATATTTTCCTTTGGATGACCAGTGGGATTCATAAGGTTTGTTTTCAACTTTATAATCGTTTTATGTTGTTTCCCAATTATATCTTGCCACTCATTGGTATTTTCGCTCTCAACTAAGGGCTCTTTAGAACTGCTAGGATATCCGACAGGAGTTGACTCTAAAGTCGGAAATGCCTTTGAAAGAGGCATTATTGAAGTTGTCCTGATATTACCGTTATCAAATTTGGTGGTGTTGTTGTGTTTCCCCATTGCAGATCGCCACACGTTTGTTTCTTGGGATGCAACTACGGGCTTGTTAGAGCACACAAAATGGAAGGATGTGATTTGTGGTTCGCTTTGGTTGTCGTCCGTAGGATTCAAAGACTGTTTTCCTGTTATCAGGTCGTTATGGGTATTCGCGTCCGAATATTTTGAGTCGTTACTACTTTTACTTTTTTGTACTTTTGGTGATTTGGTCACTGCCTTTAACTGTAATATGGCTAACTTGAACAGACATAAGCAGCGCTCGAGTCACGTTATCTTGCACTTCACTGTGAATAAGTTAAATATGTTGCAGCTAAGTGGAACCAGATCGTAGAATTCGAAGGTTTAACAAGTCAGAGACATTGACATACCATTGCATGAAGTGGATTCTTACGAGGTCCCGAGCTTGTGAATAATGACTTTAATTTCTATTAACATATTATATGATGAATTGCGGTCTTTACCCTGTAGAAATCGGGAGCCCCAGGAAAGGCATTCAGACACTAAAACCAGCTGATACCGAGAGTATACAATTCCTGACTCAGATAAAGCAGAAGGTGCACGTGCTATTCTATTGGTTAACCGGTATTAAGTGGTACGCTTTTGAATATTGTGTGGCATATTTGAGGTGCCCTTTTTTATTAGCGACTGGACTGATGGAGCTATAGAATATGATATTTGTATGACTAACAAATAAAACTTTATGCTCAATGAAAAAAACTAAGACAACTGCGTCCAAATAATTGAATTGATTTTTGGACTACAGCACAAATAGCCATACGCTCTTGCGTCAAAGCGCGCTTTAATGCAACCGCTGTTGCTTTAAAGAAATTGCTTTGCCATAACAATTGCTCTGGTTAAACGTAGTGCTCGCATTGCATCAGTTTGAAGTTGGTATGCAGCCCTTAAATTGCTAGAGAAGCCCACAGACAAGGCTTCTTTGGCGTATTTATCAATAAAACTTTTGTTGGGGTCATCAACAAACAAGGAACTTAAGGTGCTGTTCGGATTGTGCCTTGCCGGTGCTAACCAAATAAATTCTAACAGATGGAAACGAAGTCATGACCCTTCTAATCATTGCCCCGAGAAACTCATTTACAGGTCAGCAAGGGCACAGTTCCGTTAGTACATTTGCCGAGAAATCGAATAATAGACCTAAACATCATACATTAAGTTGCCATTTTAATAGGAAATGTCAACGTGTCTCATCGGTTGTGAATTTTAAGTGATGTGTCTTGGTTCCTGGATATCGGTAACAATTTTACTAGTCTTTATTTCACTCATCAGTTTTGAGTAAATTTTCTGTATGTCCCCATAATTCTGGTTATATTTAGCTGATTTTGTGGTCTTGGAGCCTGTTAATATAGAGCTGCCTGCACTACCCCGGCTTATTGTCAGATAAAGTTACTCAAAGGCTTGACATTAGACACCTTTTAATAGTCTGATCGACTGGTTTGCCGATACCAACCTGAGCAATGTGTGAATGTCTTCAGCGCTGGCTGTACTTTTCACTTAAACTCGTCTTCATACGCGTTTGGGGACTGTATCTGGCCCCCTTTAGTTGCTGACATCTCATGCAATGTGCAATTCGGTTTCTTGATCCAGTGCCCTAGATTTGCCGGCACTTTCGGTTCTACGTGCCATCAGAGGACAGTTGAGGTCCCGCAAAACCCACTAAAAGGCTAGTTGAATGTTTTCTCCGTCCACTTGACATGAAATTTCGACCGTCGATTTCGACAAGGTCCACCGTATGTTCCACACCAGGTGGTGCAGGGACGGTGACTTGCGCTGCAGCTACCGCACTCTCTCCTCCTTCCCCACCTAAACCCGGTGTCAAGACAGAGTCAATAAGACCGGAGATGGGAGAGGGCGCAGGTGGCTGGCGCGGCCGGAGCTGCCCCGCCTGACACGAAAGACTCTTTTTGATCGTTGAGTGAATATTGCTAGTTAACTCTATTAAAAGATAGCGAAGACATTCTGCTGATTCGAAGAGTTGAATTTTGATCCGATTTTTTTGAAAAATCACCGATTCCAACCGTTGCAAAATCCCCCGTGTTACTGATCCGGCGGTAAGTGAGGCAACTGGTACGCTTTTTAACTACTCCATTGACCTTTCATTTCGGCGGCTAAGGGAAGTGGAACCAAATGGGATCGCAGGCCTTTTTCTACTTTCGCTCTTGACACCACCTAGGGAAGACCACATAATCTTTTATAGACTTCTTTGACATAGGATTTACTCGTTGAGGCATCGTTTGCGAACCGCCTCTTTTTCACTTTCTGAAAAACAGTCCCAATAACGCTTTCACGCACTGTTCTATGCTCTGGATTGTTTTCAGTCTCACGTAGTTTATAAAATCGGCCTAATGCTGTATCTATAGCTCCCTATGCTATTACCTAAAAATCTTTTTTCAACAGTTTTTTATTTCCCGCTTGTAGTATCAACTGTACCAGCCAATGAGATTCTCTTGCCTTCTATTGCTACCCGGACGAATCTATGGAAGACATTCCTCGTCGTTCGTCCCTTTTATGGATCGGCACAATTGCCTGCATTTCGACCTTTCGACTGTCGTCCCTACGCAGAAAAATTGCGAAAACGTTCAGTCAAGGATACTAGGTTTACCAATTTTGCGATATCCACTCATTGCTCTCTTCCTGTAGAGCAACTTTCAGCTGTGTGCAATGAAGTTCCCCCCAGGTGTAATGCTGTGTGGGTCCATTTGCTGTCAAGTCAATGTAGCCTGTTGCCTAGGCTCTGTGCCCCACCTCCCGATGGGCAGGGCTTCCAACTTCACCACGCAAAGCCTAAATCGCTTTCCCTCTATCGATGGCTCGGCCCAGGCGATGATCGTGTTCCAGCCTTTACCACGCACCAAGTTGCGATTACGGGTGAGTTTCTCATTTCCGCCTTCTCCTATCTTCTCCATTCCCAAAACTGGGGCTAGTTCTGCTTCAAAGCGTGTATGCCTCTTAGATGAGACCCTGCCTTACTGGCTGCCGGGCTGGGCATAGGTACTCCGACCAAGCATCGACGCAACAGCTCATTCTTTAGGTTGACTATGAATTTTGGCAACCGAGGGCTTCAGCGTTCGCTTCCTTTCGTCCTGAGTCCTTCTGGTGGGCATTCCACTTGGACGGTTTGCTGGAAAAAAGCGATGATCATTACTATTGTTTCGTAACTGCGCAAATTCTTGTCTACAATGGCCCCCTCCTACCGTACGGCATTTAGTCTGGTTTTCGCCAAAGTTACATGCTTGGGCAATTGACTGAGTTCTCAGAAGCGTTTCAAGCGTTTTTGACAGTGTCAGACTTACAGTAGGGCATCGGCTGACTAACTTCGAATACGCTGTCAATGTCGACCCTTTAGCGTTGAGCAGTTATGGCGCGCATAATGTATTGCCTCGATCGGCTTATCTGTCACTGCTACGAACAGCAGAGTATTGTCGGAAGAAGGCCTTCCCCATGACTGCCTGCTACCGACTCTATTAAGCGGATAATTTCATGCACCTCAAGGTCAAATTGTTGTCAGATAAAAAAGGTATGAATGACATCGTCGACCGGATCTGTGCCATTCGCAGGGTCTTTGCAAGCTTTTAAAGGGCGCTAGACTTCTAACCAATAGGTCGCGGGTTTGATCCTCGGGGGTTGCAACGCATGGGGCTAAGTATGACTGGTTGATGATGGTCAGTATGCCAGAAATGACCATTCCAATCTCCATTGTCTCTGTGTGTCAGGCCTCGATTGTTTCTCTGTCTACGTGGTCATCTCCTCGGTCCAGACCTTCAGCATTCTGGAAGACAAACGTGTGCCCAGGATCTGTGCAGTGTTCCTTCACTGAAGGCAATGAATCCATCCTCCTTACTGTCCTCAACTGGTCCCGAACAGAGGTCTGCATTCGTTTACCGGTCTCACCAATACAGTTAACCGCGCGGAACTTACATGAACTACGTATATGACGTTTGGTTTCATTTCGTGGCAGGAGGGCCTTAGGTCTCATGGCGCGATATCGATTTTTTTGACTCCGGCTGTTGGGAAAAGCCGATTTCCAGCGTTCTTAAGAAACGGATGACCACAACAGAAACGCCGTCAATGTATGGAAGTACTCACTATATTTTTACATGTTAGGCCGCCGGACTTCAGCTTGGCCCGGACTGCCTGCCGCGTTCGATGAAGTTGCGAAGTTACCCGTTTGCCATGCAGAGATGCTGGAGGAATCGTAGTTCCGACTTTCTATCGTCCAGCTCGCACCAATGTTTTTTTTGACCGTCTGTAGAGTTTTCGCACACGCGTATTAGTAGCCTTCCTATACGCCGTCATTTTTAGGTACCCATCGGGTTTTAGTTGACCGAAAACCTGTAGGAACGGCAGTTGGTCCTTGATTTTTACCTCCATGGTGAACTTTATGTCAGGAAATACAAAATTCAGGATAGCATGGAATTATTGACTAAGTTCCCGTTTGATTCTAATGAAGATGCCGTTTACATATCGAGTGAAAAATTTTGGCTTGTAGGTTACAAAAGCTAGTCTCAACTTTTTGAAGAACAGCCTCTGCGATGAACCCCAAGAGCGGCGATCCCATTAGTGCTACTTGGACTGCCTGTACATTGTCCCCTCGAAAGTAAAGCACGACTTCAGGCAAAATTTTAGGAGTTGGCCGAGATGTCTCCTTATTCAGCGTCTCATACTGCTTATCGATCATTTCGCGTGCCGTTTAGATTTCCAGGCCTTGTCGGATCGAATTGAAAAGATAGGTGACCTCGAATAACGCCATGGCCTCGTTTCGGTAAGTCGCATCCCCTTGAGCCGCTCCAGGAACTAAGTATTCGAACAGACCGTCGTTGCCGCTTCCGAGGTGAGAGACCTCCGATTTCGGAATAACCATTCAACCAGATTAACGTTTCGTGCTCTGCACAATAACTCGATTGGCGGGAGGTTACACCGACATTGTTTACTTTTGGTATTCAGTAGGACTCTGCTGCGGCCGTATCTGTTGGTTTAATGACCAGTCGCACCGACTTTCTAATTGTCTTACTTGCTTGCATGTCGGCGGGTGTCTCGGCCACTTGCGTCACGATCTTCCTCGTCGGCTTATCATCACATGGAAGGTACACCTATCCCTCCTCCAGTAGGTCACTTGCCTTTTGAATGCGGTTTGCCTTCTCCAGCACTACTGTGAAAAGTCCCTAGTTCGCTGAAAGAATCACGGTGCTGGTGTCAACTCTCATTATCTTGAGAGCACTGTGCTCCCTGCTGGTAATGATTACACTTGGTGTGTGCGCCATCACCAAGGAGATTACCTGCTGCCGAATGAGGTGCTTTAACTCGTCGGATTCCCCGGCTTGTTTGGAAATTGACTCGACCGCGGCCATGAGATTAACCGGATCGGTGTCTGTGATGTTGAAGCAAGTTTTATGACACAGCACTTTCAATTTTGCAGGCGTCAGGTGTTTGGAGGACATAGTGTGCACCAGGACTTCTTTCTCTTCTGGAGATGAGTGGCTTATATTTTTGACCTTACCCGCCAGTCCAGCATCTCGTGATGCTCGCGGGTCTCTAGCCCGTTTATTTATCACATGTTGTAGTAGCGTGACTCCATCCCCGCCGCTTAGTTTTGCACACTTTTTAACCGCTTGACTTAAAAATCTGTTGCGCTTGCGCTTTCAGAGATGGCAGTTTTGGGGGAGCGCGTGAATAATTTGTCTGCTATGTGCAGTCACCCACAGTTTGTTAAACTTGTGTTAACCCACTGCCCGTAATAGAAACCGATGGGAAGCACATGCTCTTCCAGGCCTCAGTGGAGGAATTCAATTTGCGCGTACTTTGAAGACATACGAAATGAGAACGGGTATCCTAGCAATTTCATCGAACATGACAGGCAGATCGGGTCAAGCCAAGGTCCGGCGACCGAACAGGCAAAAATATACCGAGCGCTTCCATTCATTGACGGTGTTTCTGAGGATCAGAAACCAAAGACTTCACGAAAAAACCAGCTTTACAACCTAATGATAGGGTTAGCTACTTAGATAAAATGAAATCGTTTACAAGATTCCATGAGACGGATGAAATGCATTGTAATGCGGTCAAACAAGCAAATATACCAAGTCATGCCTACATGAACAACAGTTGGTGGTAAAGCGGTGAGAATACTTGTCTCATGTTGCCATGCATACATGGGAAACTGAGCACAAATTTGCATGGGACAAAACGCGCATTGTTGGCTTCTGCCCATCGAAGAGAGGCCGGGAATTCTTAGAGGCCATTCATTCTGATGACTCGTACATTAATCGGCACATCGAATTGGATGCCGTGTACAACAATATCATGGAAAAGTGGAAAAAACGGTAGCCAATCATATTGAGATGTTAATCAACAATAACAGCTATTGGCAGGACTGATTCAACAATATCGATTTTCCGACACATTTTTAAATTTCAACTGTTTTTTGCACATTTGCCACAAGTTTGACGACGAACTGGGGAACCAGCGTCGAAAATTTACATAATAAAGTTACTCATTGTTTCCCAAAGAACTTATTTACTTCGAACTATCACGAGTAAAACTCGATATTTCCGACGAACCTTCTTTCTTCATTATCATCTGGGAATGCATACTACCTCAGTTATTCAATACATATATATACATATATATATATATAATGACCGTGAAACAGCTGTCTGCGTCTTGCCTGTTGCACTCTTAGCAACATATTTGTGCTATATATATGGTATGTGTCCTATGACACAACGTTCGTTTATCGCCGGTAGGTAACTGGCGGGCGGACAAATGGGATCGAGTGAGATCCTTACCACATTAGTGAGTGTTACGCATTTGTTTGGCTTGTTTATGTACCTCACTGCACAAGGCATATGATGTACTGATGATCGGTAATGACCGTGAAACAGCTGTCTGCGTCTTGCCTGTTGCACTCTTAGCAACATATTTGTGCTATATATATGGTATGTGTCCTATGACACAACGTTCGTTTATCGCCGGTAGGTAACTGGCGGGTGGACAAATGGGATCGAGTGAGATCCTTACCACATTAGTGAGTGTTACGCACTTGTTTGGCTTATATATATATATATATATATATATATATATATATATATATATATATATATGCAGAATAACATGACCGACAAAGACAAGGGAGACCGGAATGGCCATTTCTGGCTTATTAACCGTCATTAGCCAACCATACCCAACCCCAGGTGCTGCGATGCCCGAGGCTCGAACTCACGACCTTGTTGGGCAGAAGTCCAACGCTCTAATCACTGCGCCACGAGCTCGTGTATATATATTGATAAGATGGAACCGACAATGACAAGGGAGACCGGAATGGCCATTTCTGGCTTATTAACCGTCATCAGCCAGTCATACACAATCCCAGGTGTGGATCACCCGAGTTTCGAACCCGCGACCTTTGGTAATTGAGTGTAACACTCAATCATTGAGCCATGGGCCCGTTGTTTTGTCGGTTGCGATCGGGAATATGGACTATGAAAGTGTGGTGTTCATCGATCTGGTTAAGGAATGCTGACGTTCCGTTGTACAGGAATCACTCGTCTCGTTGTGCCTTGGGGTTAACTCTAGAGCCCCGCCAGCAGCCACAGAGCAGCTAGTGATATAGGCAGAATAGACTCTGCAACGGGACGAGTGAGTCCTGTAACCGATCGGTTAGCGCCCAACTACCATTGCTAATATTCCCGATCGAAACCGGCAAGACAACGAGCTCGTGGCGAAGCGTTCGACTTCTGCCCAACAAGGTCGTAAGTTCGAGCCTCGGGCGCCGCAGCGCCTGGGTATGGCTGGCTGATGACGGCTAATAAGCCAGAAATGGCCATTCCAGTATCCCTTGTCTTTGTCGGTAATATCATTCTGCAGTTTTGAGTCAAGCGGTTGAAAAGTGTGCAAAACTAAGCGGCGGGGATGGAGTCACGCTACTACAACATGTGATAAATAAACGGGCTAGATACCCGCGAGCATCACGAGATGCTGGACTGGCGGGTAAGGTTAAAAATATAAGCCACTCATCTCCAGAAGAGAAAGAAGTCCTGGTGCACACTATGTCCTCCAAACACCTGACGCCTGCAAAATTGAAAGTGCTGTGTCATAAAACTTGCTTCAACATCACAGACACCGATCCGGTTAATCTCATGGCCGCGGTCGAGTCAATTTCCAAACAAGCCGGGGAATCCGACGAGTTAAAGCACCTCATTCGGCAGCAGGTAATCTCCTTGGTGATGGCGCACACACCAAGTGTAATCATTACCAGCAGGGAGCACAGTGCTCTCAAGATAATGAGAGTTGACACCAGCACCGTGATTCTTTCAGCGAACTAGGGACTTTTCACAGTAGTGCTGGAGAAGGCAAACCGCATTCAAAAGGCAAGTGACCTACTGGAGGAGAGATAGGTGTACCTTCCATGTGATGATAAGCCGACGAGGAAGATCGTGACGCAAGTGGCCGAGACACCCGCCGACATGCAAGCAAGTAAGACAATTAGAAAGTCGGTGCGACTGGTCATTAAACATACAGACACGGTCGCAGCAGAGTCCTACTGAATACCAAAAGTAAACAATGTCGGTGTAACCTCCCGCCAATCGAGTTATTGTGCAGAGCACGAAACGTTAATCTGGCTGAATGTTTATTCCGAAATCGGAGGTCTCTCACCTCGGAAGCGGCAACGACGGTCTGTTCGAATACTCAGTTCCTGGAGCGGCTCAAGAGGATGCGACTTACCGAAGACGAGGCCATGGTGTTATTCGAGGCCACCTATCTTTTCATACGCTTGTTTGACATGTATATTTACCTCACTGCACAAGGCATATGACGTACTGACGATCGGCAACGACCGTGAAACAGCTCTCTACGTCTTGCCTGTTGCATCTTTAGCAACGTACCACTGCATTATATGTGTCATGTGTCTTATGACACAACGTTCGTTTATTGCCAGTGGCTAGCTGGCGGGCGGACAAAATGGGATCAAGTGTGATCCTTACCACATCACTGAGTGTCATATATATATATATATATATATATATATATATATATATATATATATATATATATATATATATTGCTAATTAAAGCGAAAATGTGCGTCCCCGGGCATAAATCAGAAGAAGAGGCGATCACGGGAACAATAGGTTTACTATCCTGACGTTTCAAAATCAAACAATATTTTATCGTCGGAGGTAGGTTCAGTACGGCGCCTCACAGTATTTATGGGTTCTGAACATGCTGGCTCTACAGCTATTCGTGCAGGATGCACTGCAGGGAGGTGGGGGAGTTAATTGCTGTCCTGCTGATCATTGATTTTTTTCTCCCGCTCCTGGGGGCTGTGTCGGGATGGCAAGTGTCATTGACCTCGTCTGCATTGCCCGCGTTTGTTGTCCCGGACCCGCATGTCTGTTTCTCGTACCTCGTTTGCATCTGTCCGTGCACGTCTCATCGGTGGTTGCTGAGTCGTTGCCGGTGTCTCCGTTCCTATCGGGTTGGAGACGCCCATCATCGGTGTTCGTACGCAAACTATGTTCACCTGCGTCCACGTTCATGCCTTGCCGGAGGTCTTGCTGGTTCGTGTTCTCCGCGGTTATCACATCAAATGTGTTGGTGTGTTGCATAGGTTCACTCAGGCATGTGTTCTGGCTCGTTATGCGTTTGCTCGCGACCGCGAACAGTTTGACTTCTTGCCTTAGATTCTGTTGATTGAGTCGCACTCGTAAGGCATGGTAGGCCGCCGGGAGGATCGTACAGCGGTTAATGGAAGAAGGTATGGTGTGCCAGGCTTCGAGCGTTTCTCTGGATGTTTGGTCGATACCTCGGCCTAGGATTTCGGCGTCATGGAAAGAAACGGTGTGTCCAGAGGCCGCGCGGTGTTCCGCCACCAACGAAAGCTGATCCATCCTTCTTACGGCCCTTGCGTGCTCACTCATGCGGGTCTGTAGTCGCTTACCGGTCTCTCCGACATAGTTCGCCTCACAGGAACCGCACTGAACACGATAGACAACGTTCGCCGTTTCGCCGCGTGACAGGGGGGCCTTGGGTCTCATGACCAGACGTCTTATTATCGCCTCAGGTTTGTGGACGACGCCGATCCCCAATGGTTGTAAGAGACGCGCAACAGCTTCAGATACGTTCTCGATAAATGGCATTGCCGCCACACTTTCAGTGGTTCTATCACTGGTCTTATAACTTGCCTCGGTTGTCTGCTGCGTTCTTTGAAGCTACGAGGATAACCGTTGGAGGTGAACATTCGTTGAAGATAGTGGAGCTCGGCTGCTTTGTCGCCTTTCTCGCTACAATGAGTTTCCACCCTTTTGTAAAGCGTCCGTACGCAGCTACGTTTGTGGCACAATGGGTGGTTACTTTGGTAACTGAGGATTTGACGTGTGTTCGTGGCCTTTCTATATACCGTTGTCCTTAGACTGCCGTCGGTCTTACGGTGGACTAGGACGTCTAAGAACGCCAGTTGACTGTTGGCCTCAGCCTCCATTGTGAACTGAATGTCCGTATAGATGGAGTTAAGGAGTGTGTGAAATTCGGCGACCATTTCGCGTTTGAGAACGACGAAAGTATCGTCCACATACCGCAACCAAAATATTGGTCTGTGGTTCGTGAACACACGTGTCTCTAACTTTTGAAGGACCGCTTCAGCAATGAAACCAGACAGCGGCGAACCCATCGGAGTCTTTTTAATCTGTTCGTAGACCGTTCCCTCAAAGGTGAAGTTGGTTTTGAGGCAGAAAGTGAGCAGCTGGATGAGGTGCGCCCGTTTAGGCTTATTGATTACCTCGTCATAACGGTTCTCAAGCAAGTCACCGACAGTTTCAATTGCAAGGCTCTGAGGAATTGAGGGGAAAAGTGAGGTTACATCAAATGATACCATGACTTCGTCTGCCTTAAGGTGTAAACCACAGAGTCTTTCCAAGAAATGGGCGGCTGAACGGACTGTTGTATCGGAGTCTGATGTAAGGCAGTTCAGACGTCGGAACAGCCATTTGGCCAGATTGAATGTGGGTGTTCCACGCAGGGATATGATGGGTCGAAGTGGAGCACTATGTTTGTGTACTTTGGGCAGCCCATAGAATCTCGCCATGGCCGAATCTGTAGGTTTTATTGTCAGTCGTTCAGCTTTTGAGATTGCCCCGTTAATCTGCAAACTAGCGAGCATCGCGTTGATTTTTGCCACTAGCTTCTTCATCGGATCTCCATCGCACCTGAGGTAGGCATGACGGTCATCGAGTAGAGCATTGGCCTTCTGGAGGTATTCCGACTTATCGAGTACTAATGTGGAACGTCCCTTGTCGGCTGGCAGTATCACGATGCTCCTGTCAGCGTTCAGTGTCCTGAGGGCATCCTGCTCCATTCTTGGAATAGCCACACGTGGTTTGTGTCAACAGTAAGGACGTTACTTGTTGTCTGATGAGGTGCTTTTTATCTTCCGCCTCCTGGGAGTGCCTTAAAACCGACTTAATGGTGGCCACAAGATTAACCGGATCGGCATCCGCACTGTTGAAGGATGCTTCATGTTTTAGCACTTGAAACTGTATCGGTGTAAGTTCTTTGGAGGATAAATTGTGGACCAGCGTCTCGTCGTGACCTTGTTATCATAGACAAGACCGACTACGTCAACAAGGCAAACCAGATCTTTAATGACAGTAAGCGTACACCCCACTTGATGCAGACCCAACGAAAAAAACAAGCAGCTGCTGTAAAGACGAAAGTGAACGAACTTTCTCGATTGAAACTCATTAGCCCCGAGGACTCCAGATTTATGACCCTCAGTGACCCCTGTATCGCACATGCATATGGCCTTCCAAAGGTGCACAAACCAGCTGCACCATTGAGGATCATCGTACCGCTTATTGGATCCCCGACTTACAATCTTGCCAAATGGCTATGCAGGAAACTAAAGCATCTCAGTGATGGATCACAATACAACGTAAGAAACTTGCAGGCATTCCTACAGAAAATGTAAGGAGTTCAAGTAAGTCCTGACGAATGTATTGTATCGTTCGACGTTGTTTCTCTGTTTTCCTCTATACCGCATGACTTGACCATTGACAGCATAGAGCGATGTCTAGATGAAAATCCTATCGGCATTCCAAAGCAGCACGTTTCAGACATGCTTAAGCTCTGCCTTGAGAACTGTTGTCAATTCGACGGCAAATACTATAAACAAGTTAAGGGCACCCCAATGGGCTCCAATATCGGGGCTACTTGCCGAATTAGTCTTACAGCGACTAGAAGAAGGCGTCTTACAACGTTTCAAACCAAAGATGTGGCTCCGCTACGTAGATGACACATTCGTTATCATAAAGACTTGTGACGTTGAGCAATTGCACCAGAGTCTGAATGGGGTCTTCCAGACTATAAAATTACATGCGAAGCTGCAACAAGAGATACACTACCCTTCCTAGACGTGAATATACAACGATTCAGTGATGGTGGACTCGCAACAAGCGTCCACCGAAAGGACTCTACTGCAGAAATCGTGCTTAACTATGCAAGTAACCACCCTGCGGCCCACAAATAAGCTGTGTTCGCACCCTTTTCCATCGGGCCTTCCGCTATTGCAGCAGCGATGACCTTCTTAAGAAAGAACTATCTTATTTGTATCAGTTCTTCTGGTCCAATGAATACCCAACAAGCTTCGTGAAAAATTGTCTTCGACGCCAGAGACAAACGCAGAACCTTGTTTCTAATGGAGATATATATTGCCACGGAAATTTTATTCCTTACCTTACATGCAAGGTGTTTCCGAAACAATCTCTCGACAATTAAGTCACGTTGACATCTCTGTCGCCCACAAGCCTGCGTCCTCCATACGCGCAACCCTATGCAGAGTAAAGGACCCCCTACCAAAAGAACAATTAAGCAATGTCATTTACCGCATACCGTACGCCAACTGCCCTTCTGTTTACATTGGCCATACAGGCCGACGTCTTGGGACTCGCATCAACGAACATAAGCTAGCCACTCGAAGACGTGACCCCTTATCACTCGTGTTTGCGCACTTCCTTGAATGCGACCATCGCCTCAATTGAGACGGTACCGAAGTGATCGCCATGGCCAACACCAAACGAGCTCGAGAATCCCTCGAAGCTTGGCACTCTAGCACAACTAGCATTAACCGCCACGTTGACCTAGATGCTCATTACGAAGGATTACGTGCACGATTTACTAACGAGGGCCCACCCCCTAGCAACGACTGCTAATCCTTGCGGCTTTTAATCTCACTTTTCGCCAACCCCACCTCACACATGGTGAACCGCAATTAAACATTCCGAGACCTCCAACCGACACAGTGACCGCTAAATCCAACCCGGAACCATGCTCGATAATCTAGCCGGCCGTTGTTACTCGCCGCCCACCTCCCCCTCCCAAACAAGCCAATGTAATTGTTCTCTCCTCACCTCCCCCGTCCCAAAACGTACCCCGATTAATGGTCCACCCACCACCTACTCACACCAGCTGTTTGTTTGTCATCACCTGTCCTGTCGCGCCACTACTTTTCTCCTATGTTCATTTCGTCTGACGACGGGTTGGTGTCCCCAACTTGAAAATTTACGATTACAACTCCATTTCACGAAGAGCATTTTCTTTTCATTATACTATCTCGGGATGCAAACTACCTCTGTTATTCAATATATATATATATGTGTGGTGGCACGCCTAGGGGCGGCTAGGACTTAGGGGACCCTGCCGCGCCAGCCACCTGCGTCCTCTCCCGCCTCCGGTCTTCTTGACTCTGTCTTGACACCGGGGCTCAGGTGGGGGAGGAGGAGAGTGCAGATGCAGCGCAAGTCTACTAACACTTTAAACTAAATCACGCGCAAGTCACCGTCCCTGCTCCACTTTCCCATGGAGCATACGGTGGACATCGTCGGACTACGACGGTCGAACTGTCGTGTGGCATCAATTCCACTAGTCCCACCATCATCGAGACCGCATCACAATGCTCAGCACGTGTTACCCCCACAACCACCACTGTCACCACCACTACCACCATCAGCGATGGGGACTCTCTCCTAAACTGTCCTCATTGCAACCGCACATTCCACTCACGCATTGGCCTGGTCGGTCACTTGCGAATCCATCGTACAGAGACTGGTGAACCAGTGCCTGGAGCTCCAACACACAGCAGAGATCGTCGCCTCCACTGCCCTCACTGCTCCCGCACATTTACACACTGCATGGGCCTATTAGGACACATGCGCCTCCACGACAACCTCCGGTAAACCACCGGAGGCTAAGCTACATCAGCGACACTACCTACACCAATACATCGACAACATCCTCACAATCACCATTTCCCAGAGTATATCACGATTTCCTAGAAACCGTGGCTGGGAAGTCTGCCAATCTGACGCTTCCACCAGACCACGCCGTCGGCTCAGTGTATGTGTTGTGTGTGTCGAGTGGCTGACCAGTGGACTGGGAGTCAGACGGCGATGGCTCCTCCATATCCCCTGAGTTTGTGAATCCTGGTGTGTGCGTTATGGGGGCCAGGTCGTGCTGTGGCGCGCGAAGACGGGTACGCCGATCCGTCAGCCAATGCGCCCACTCCCACATCAGGCAACTGACCGGCTCGGACATTAGTCTGACTGTGGGGGTGGGGGAGAGAGTGAGGTCGACAGCTCAGCGCATATTCCTCACTATAAACAATCTGACGCGCTTGAAACTATCACGGTGCGCTAAAAGCCGTGGCTTGGAAGGTTGCCAACTGACGGGATAACTCGGACCGCGTGGTCAGCCCAATGTGTGTTTTGTGTGGAGTGGCTGACTGGCGGACTGAGAGTCAGGTTGCAATGGCTCCTTCTTAATGTAGCCTTTATGGCACCCCACTCCGTGGGATCCGAGCCAGGTGTGGTGGCACGCCCAGGGGCGGCTCCGGCCGCGCCAGCCACTTGCGCCCTCTCCCATCTCCGGTCTTCTTGACTGTGTCATGAGGCCGGGCTCAGATGGGGGAGGAGAAGAGAGTGCGGTAACGTTGAGTGCCGCGGTTGGAAGGTTGCCATCTGACAATTACACTCAGACCTCGCAGTTAGTCCAATGTGTGTTGTGTGGAGTGGCTGACTGGTGGTCTGAGAGTCAGGCTGCGATGGCTCCTTCTTAACGTGACCTCTGGCTATCTCACACATGTGAGATGTAAGCCGTTCAACCCCCTGTTGTGTGAAATCCTGGTGCTTGTGTTTGGGGGCCAGGTCGTGTACGTAGTACACGTAGACGAGGTCACCAGCAGCTGCGCCCGCTTCCGCATCAGACAACTGACCGGCTCGGACAATGGTCTGATTGTGGCGGTGGGGGAGAGAGTGAGGTCGACAGCTCAGCGTATTTTCCTCACTATAAACAATCTGACGCGCTTGAAACTATCACGGTGCGCTAAAAGTCGTGGCTTGGAAGGTTGCCAACTGACGGGATAACTCGGACCGCGTGGTCAGCCCAATGTGTGTTTTGTGTGGAGTGGCTGACTGGCGGACTGAGAGTCAGGCTGCAATGGCTCCTTCTTAATGTGGTCTTTATGGCACCCCCACTCTGTGGGATCCGAGCCAGGTGTGGTGGCACGCCCAGGGGTGGCTCCGGCCGCGCCAGCCACCTGCGCCCTCTCCCATCTCCGGTCTTCTTGACTCTGTCTTGACACCGGGCTCAGGTGGGGGAGGAGGAGAGAGTGCGGTAGCTGCAGCGCAAGGCTCTTATCACTTAAAACTAATTCACGCGCAAGTCACCGTTCCTGCTCCACCATTCCATGGAGCATACGGTGGACATCGTCGAAATCGACGGTCGAACTGTCGTGTCATATATAAAATCCACTATCGCAATGAATTACTGTAACTATGTTCTCTCGGTTTTAGCCGTGATATCGCGCACACACGATGGGCACGTACTGATGGTGCAGGAGAACACCCCTAGGCTCGTATGCACTTTTACTTTTGACGCATATTTTTGCAGACTGGACTTTGGAAGTTTCCCTCGGGCAGAGCCCAGTTCGGTGAAAGCATCGGTAAGACGTCTAATCGTCCTGCTTAACTCACTTATTCACGTTTTTGGATGATTGCTCTTCTATTTACCCTTTTACATGCTTTCTTTGTCGCAAGTAACCCGTCCTCCGACATTTCGACTGTTATTTCTCTCGATGTTCATCCTCTGCCCCACTACAGGGTGGGTAGATGGACAGTGACTTGCGCGTCGAATTAGTTTATAGTGATAGTGGACTGGCCCAGCTTACACCGTACTCTCCTCCCTCGACCACCTGGGTCCGGTGTCAACACTGAGTCATGAAGACTGGAGCCGGAATCGGGTGCGACTTGAGCCTGCGCCTAGGCGTGCCGTCACACCCCCGTGTAGGGGTGCGCGTCCCCAATAACGCATGCCGTGCCCCGACTTTTACCTGCGCAACTAACGCATGGCCCGTTGTAGTGGCCCTTCCTTCAGACGTTCGCGGGCCGGCATTAAAAATCAGTTCCTGAACATGCAATACCGGTTGCTGTTCTGTGACGTAATTCGTACCGAATGTGAGTGCACGCGAGATTAAAGTACCGACTTAATCGATCACCTATGAGCGTAGTCGATGGTTGATGCCAGCCAGCCTGGTTTGGTGACCGCTGTAACTATGGGCAGACATGAATAATCTAATATAAGGGCACAGAGTTGAATACGCCCGTTGCCAGGAGAAGTGATGGACTTCGGACCAGGCTACAGCTACCAGTTAGCCCCGTTGAGCAGCTTGGCGCTTAGTTTTCGCTTTCAGTTAGGCACGCAGTCACATCCGGGTGATGGATTGAACCGGCCGAAGAAGCCAGATGAGTTTTGCAGGTTTATCTGTCCATCGGCAGGCAGTTGATGTCAATTACGGTTGGCTTGGCTGTTATTGATGCACAAATCGTATAAGGGCATGCGTAGACCGGAGAATAAAGGCTGGGCCAGTCACCACGTCCACTGTAAGTCACTCTGATCCAGTCTAGCTAATGGAAACTGGAAGAATGTGGGGAGAAGAGAATGAGGTCAATGCTGAGAAATCAGGTCATGATAGTTCGACCGTTTTAGTCTGACGATGTTCACCGTATGCTCCACGTAAGGGTGGTACAGGGACAGTGACATGCGCGTGGATTAGTTTCAAGTGATAGAAGCCTTGCACTGTAGCTACCGCACTCTCTCGTCTTCTCCCACCTGAGCCCGATGTCATGGTAGAGTCAAGAAGACCGGAGTCGGAAGAGGGCGCAGGTGGCTCGCGCGGCCGGAGCCCCCTGAGCGTGCCGACACCTGGCTCGAATCCCACGGAGTGGGAGTGCCATAGAGGCTACATTAAGAAGGAGCTATTGCAGCCCGACTCTCAGTCCGCCAGTCAGCCACTCCGCACAAAACACATACTGGGCTGACCATGCGGTTCGAGTTATCCCGTCAGTTGACAACATTCCAAGCCACGGTTTTTAGCGCACCGTGATAATTTCAAACGCGCCAGATTATTAACAGTGAGGAAAATGCGCTGAGTCATCGACCTCACTCCCTTCCCCACCCTCACAATCAGACCACAGTTTGAGCCGGTTAGTTGTCTGGTGCGGGAGTGGACGCAGCTGCTGATGACCTCATCTACGCGTACTACGTACACGACCTGCCCCCCAAACGCAAACACCAGGATTCCACACAACATGGGGCTGAACGGCTCACATCTCACGTACGTGAGATATCCAGAGGTCACTTTAAGAAGGAGCCATCGCAGCCTGACTCTCAGACCATCAGTCAGCCACTTCACACATCACACATTGGACTTACTGCGAGGTCTAAGTGTAATCGTCAGTTGACAACCTTCCAACCCAGGGCACTTATCGCCCCGTTGTATTCTCAGGCTCAGATCCCACATGCAGTAGAGGAGCCACATGGAGAAGTAGTCGAGGATCATACTTTCCTTTCAATGAGCAATGCATGCTGCAAGCGTGCTTTGGGTCGTGTTGCGTGTGAGTATGTGAGATGTAGAGTTTGATGAAGAGAGATGTAATGTTGTGGTATAGCTGGCGGTGTTCTACCGCAGGTTTTCATGGAGATGCATGTGACCTAGTAGGCCCATGCGGTGCGTGAATGTGCGTGGGCAGGGCGAACAGTTGAGTCGGATGCGACCGGTATATGTTGGTGCACCTGGCACTGGTTTGCCAGTCTCTGTGCGATGGATTCGCAAGTGACCGACCCGGCCGATGTGTGAGCTGAATGTACGATCGCAATGAGTACAGGTTAGTATCGAGTCCCCATCGCTGGTACTGGGGGTGGAGGTAGCAGGTGGCAGGTAGTCGGAGGTGGCGGGAATGAGGCAAGTAGTGTTCGTCGCCATGATCGGCGCAAGGGGTGGGGGAGGAAGGAAGGTGTCGGTGCTCGTTGGCAGCGGGGCACCGACAATGATCATTAGTGGTTGGGGTGGTCGTCGTCGTCAGGTTGGAGGCAGCTGTGGCAGAAGTTAATGTTGTGGGATTGTTGTTGCATTAAGTTCAAAGATGTCCGACCAGGCCGATTCGCGCGCGGAATGTGCGTTTGCGGCGTGGGCACGTTGGCTGGGCTTGGCCTTGGCGGCGTTGATCCGGGGCGCTTATGATTTGCGAACCGCCATTTGCCCTTAGCAACGGCGATCCAGTAGGCTTCGTATATTTTCACGGATCTTCTCCAGGCCAGTCTATCCTGGACGGGGTCCTCCCAAGTTGCCGGGTTGATTTGCAGTTTCTTCAGAGAGTTGTTCAGAGTGTCCTTGTAGTTTCGTTTTTGTCCTTGCCTGCAAGCACCCCTAGCGATATCTTCGTAGAAAAGTTTTCCACATTTGAATTGAGCGCCGTTGACATCGATTAGAGGAGCATCCTATTCCTCGCTCGGTGGCGGTTGGTGCATGACCACCGTTTTGTCTCTATGGCTTGTACGTCCAAAATTGGCGTAGCCTGCTGCGAAGAGGTGCATGCTCCTTTGCATGTCCCCCTCCGTCACGGTGTTAAGGGCGCAGTCGTCCGCGAAGAGCAATTTATGGACTGTAGTCTTAGACACACACGTTGGGGCCGACATACGCCGACTGTTGAGAAGGTGCCCGTCAGTTCTGTAATTGATGCTGATCCCAGGACGCTCACCACGGTAGGCATCCAGCACGCCATCATCCCATCAGGAAACTGACGCACCATGTGCGTGAACTGCTCAGGACAGCCGAGTTTATGCATTATTTTCCACAGTCCGTTGCGATTCACCGTGTCAAAGGCTTTCGTCAGATGCAGGAAGGTAGTGTAGATGTGTGTTCGCATCTCCTGGTACTTCTCTTGTAGCTAACGAACGGCGAAAATCATGTCAGTTTCTCCACGGTTTCGTCGGAAGCAACATTGGCTTTCTTGGAGCAGGCCCTGCTCTAGGTGGGCACTCAGACGATTGCGAAGGGTGTGGGCGAAGATCCTCCTGGTGATGTTGAAGAGATAGATGTCTTTTTGTCTTTATCACAGCGTTGCCGATTCCTCTTCCGCTTATAGAGATGGACGATGGTCGCGTCTTTGAAATCCTGAGGAACCTTTCCTTGACGCCACATCTCCTGGAAGAGTGTTGTGAGTTCTGCCATCAGCCAGGACCCGCCGTGCTTGTAGACTTCCGGCGGGACTGCGTTGGAACCCAATGCTTTCCCACTGGAAATCTGTTGCGTGGCCCGGATGGTTTCTGGTAGGGAAGATGGGAGATCCAGGTCTTTGTTCGTGTGCACTTGAGGGAGCCGGTCAATGGCAGCATCGGAGATAGCTGATAAGCAATTGAGCAATTTTGAAGTACTCGGCCCAGCGCTTCAGAATTTGGGATTTCTCTGTCAGAAGTGTTGTGCCGTCAAAGCTGAGCAGCGATGTGGGGCCCTTGATGCAGGGGCTGTAAATGGCCTTGTTGGTTTTAAATAAGTTTTTCATTTCGTTGCACTCCGCATACCCTTGAATTTCCTCAGCCTTGCGATCATCCATGAGTCCTGCATCTCCTACAGTCGTTACTGTACATGGTGCCGGCATCCGAAGATGGCTGCTTTGATGGCTTCCATGTAGGCTTTATGTGGTCGAATCTACTCCGCGAGTAGGTTGCTGATTTCTGCGTCATTTTCGTAAAACCAATCGTGGTTTTGACGGCGTACGCGCTCGAGGACTTCGAGGACGGGGAACTGGATGACGCTTCGCAGTTGACATCGTCGTGTCTCTACGGTAGTTTTGTCATATGGAGCATGCAGATCCTCTAGTCCTTTGTGGGATTTGCATTTTCGCTTATATCAGCAGATACTCCGGTTTCTGGTTTAATTGGTTACCGAAATCAAAACAGTGAGCAGACTAATTTAACAAGAGAGTGTTTAACTTACCTGGCGCTCGATTACCTTGGGGCTTTCGTTGGGGTTTAAGTTGGAGCCTCATCTGGGAGATGGCGAGGTGGTGATCTGTCCAACCATCGGCATCGCGGATCGCCTTGGTCACCAGCACGTCCTGTCAATCTCGCCTCCGGACGAGAACATAGTCCGGCAGCTACCAGCGTCACGATCGAGGGTGTATCCACGTGGCCTTCTCCCGCTTTGGAAGGCGGAAGAATGTGCTGGGCAGTAGAAGGAGGCCGTTATCGTTACAGCCACCGAGATTGTGGGGCACCAGCACTCCCTGCCAGGCAGCGTTGTCTGTCCCGACGCGGGCGTTGAAGTCGTAAAGTACGACCAGTTTGTCTGCTTTCGGCATAATCACCAAGAGAGCGTGCAGGTTCTCGTAAAATTTGTCCTTCGTCGCATCAGAGCTCGTTATTGGGGGGGGAAGGAGGGGGCGTAGGCGCTGATGATAGTGTTGCACTTGTCTCCCCAGCGAGGCAGACGGAGGCCCATCAGGCGATCATTAATGCCGGCGGCAGAAAAAGAGAAGACGCCTCACGATGCTTTTCTGGGTGGCATAGGTGACACCGGCGTCGCATCGCTCTATCCTTGGCCGGTCGCTCCAGAAAAAGGTGTAGCCGGCACCCACCTCCAACTGACCCTGCTCAGAGAATCGAGTCTCGCTGAGAATAGCAATGTTCACCTTGTAGCGCGCCAGTTCCCAAGCGACTAGCGCAGTCCTCCGTTCCGGCCGGTTGCTCCTAGGATTTTAATAAAGGGAACGAATATTCCAGGCTGCTAGTGTGAGTGGACTCACCCGAGCAGCCTGGAGGGTATGGCGAGGGGGATGGGGACGGGGGTATTGTTGTTTGTTTGAGTTTTACGACCGCTTAGTTTGCGATCTGCGATTAACCATAACCTTAAAAGGTGCTCATCACTAATGGCTATCCGCGAAACTTTTTAAATCTTTGTATGCTCAAACGAGATGAATGGCCAATGCATACTGATGTCTGCGTACGCTAAAAACGTCTCGAGCCGTCAGTTGTCTTCTCACACCACTTGGAGTTGGGGTTGCGCGTAGACCAGAGGCACATAGCAGGCGCTAATTAACGTGGTCGAAAGCCCCACCGCTACGGTAGGAAACATCTGGCGTTGTTTTTCAGATCTGGTGCAGTTATTAGCAAAAGCACTTACTGAAAGAAACTGGGAGATTAATCTTGACGCGGATAGCTGAACATGCAGTTGGAGTGAGGAAGATCAAATTTAGGCATTAAATCGCGATTCGTTCAACGGCTCGGCCACCTACAATTTCGCTGAGGCTGAAATGCTGGAGACTTGGTGAGTGCGTGAACTGCGAACTGCCCACACTTAATATATACAAGCGCAATCACCCCCCTGCTCCATATTCAGCTCTGAAAATTTACCTAAGCAGAGTAATTAGCAACGCAAAATCGTACTGGCGAAAATCGCTTCCGCAGACAGTATCAGAAAGCCAAATTTCCGAGTAATTCGCACGCCAATTATCAAAACAGTGATTAAAATTGGGACAATTAACTGCTCGCGTTACGGTGAGTAAGTACGACCATCGACGATGGATGCCGAATCTGTTAATTTTGAGAGTTTTTTGGCAATTGCGTCCTATAATTTTTGCACCATTATGCCTCCATCACCCTTACCTGTTCCTCATGATGTGCTCGAGTGAGAATCTTCAATTCCGGGTGAAGAAAATTTTGTTCCGCGACTACATCTGATTTACAGGAATTGAAGTGACAATCTTCCCTACCTAGCAGCGTTTTTACGCTGCCGGAGGTAATGTTTCCATAAGCGATAGAGGCGAGGGTTAAAAGCATTTAACGCAAAAGCTCCTATTACTTTTTTCCATTATATGGCTACGAAAGTTAGAAAGTCAAGACATTTGGATTTAAGGGGCGGGGGGGAGATGGGATTTCCTATTAAAGGAAGTTAACTAGCTAGCTAGCACGTAGATAGGTGCTGATCATAAAACCTACTTTTTTAGGCATATTCGCGGCTGTTGGGGATCGTCTCGTACTTATAAATCCTAAGAAATTTCATGAAAATATGTCCAAGTACAGTACTACGATCCTTGCTGCAGTTTCCACGGGAATTGACGGGCTCCGCCGCCGTAGTTTAGTGGTTTGCACGAATAGTATACGAGCGGAAACGAATTTTGATATTGGATGTTAGAATGTGTGAACGTTTCTGGACCCTGGTACTGAAATTCGGATGGCGCGCAGCCTTTATCAGTAGAACGTGGCTGTCTGTGGTCTGTCTGAAGTCCGAATTCCTGACTCAGGCACCCGAGAAATAATGTTCCTGGGAACCACCTCGCACTTCACCTTGTACCACTGCAGTCCACGCAACTGGCCTGGTAGGCACTTTATGTTGATTGGCGTAAGGTCACTTGACGAGCATTCCTATCGTGTCCGTGTACGCACCAACTTCAGTTGCCGAACGGCGCTATAAAGAGGCATTGTACTCACAACTGCAAGCGTTAGTTGGAAGATTCCCCCGCCGCTATCAGTTGGTTTTTTTTCCGGGGACTGGGATTGCCGGACTGGACCTTACGACTCTACAAATAGCCACCCTATTGACCGCTTTAGGCTTAGTTCGGAATGTGACAGTGGTGAGAGAGTATTGAAATTTGCTGGTCAGAACCTACTGTTTGTCACCAACAGTAGTAGCGAATGGTCACCGCTGAAAACCTCAGTTTATGAAGCAGTTGGGAAAATTCTTGGATACCCAGCGACGACGCGGCGAGCACTTGGAGCACATTCTCAACTTCGATACTCAACCCATCACAACCTTGCTCTCCTCTGCAGTGGAGTTTTATTCCTCTCCAACTTATGCATTGCCACGCGACACGCTTCTTAAGAAGTCTACGATGCCATACAAAGGCTGTACAACCATAAGACACCCGGACAATACGTTATGCCGCGGAGATCCACAAGTCTTACGTCGAAAATCTCTCGTACCCTGGCTCCACGAGCTGGTTAAACAAGTCTAGCGAGACGAGGAGGATGGCTGGGGCTCGGGCATCCTTGTACCTGTCTTCAAGAAGAAAGGTAAGCAGAGATGCGAGAACTATCGCGGCATAAGCCTCATCGACGTTACTGCGAAAATCCTTGCTGCTGCCCTTATCAGGCGATTTCAGGTTGTGTACGACTCTAGGACGATGCCCAACCAAGCTGGATTCCATGCTGGGCGTAGATGTGTGACCAGATATTCCCACTGAGGCGCATCCTTGAATTCCGCCATAGCTAGCAACAACCGATGGCCGTCTGCTCTATTGAATTCTTTGCTCCGTCCAATTTGGCCCATCCTTAGTCCCTGTAGCGGATACTGACACTAGATAGCGTACAGACAACAATCATCGCTCTGGTCAAGACCTATTATCGCCCCATCACCGCGCGAGTCCTGGTCCATAACAGTCTCACAGTCGTCTGATATTCGTTCTGGCGTTCGATAAATTTGTATCCTGTCGACCATTCTGTTCAACTAAGCTATTAGTTGGATTCTCAGGAAGGCTGCACACGAATTTTACGGTGGTAAGTTTATCTAGACGCTGGCTGCTTCATCTCAACTAAGTTGATGACGTCGCCTTTCTAGCTCAAAGCATTTTTGATTTGCAGTCTGTGGTGTTACAGGTGAATGAGGTCGCTAAATCGATCGGTTAACCCATAAACGTTGTGAAGACCAGTGTTTGCAAGCTGTCTCCCTGATAAAGAAAAAGCATATCTTGAAATTACATGCTGTGCATTTAAAGAAATAGACAGTTCGAAATACCTCTGGAGCTGGCTGCTGCAGAAGGGGCAGAGTGAGGACGATGCTATCGGTTGAATCGACACTGTTTGCCCGGGTTTTCTCAAGCTTTAGAAAGTGCCTGTACACCCGAGACGACATCTCCCTTTCCACGAAGGTTCGCGTGTACCGTGCATCCGTCGGATCAGTCCTCCCCTATGGTCGGGAATGTTGGGCTGTGCGCGTGGAAGATGAGCGAAAACTGGAGGTTTTTGACTCCTACTGCATCAGAACCATCCTTCGAGCGAAGTAAACCGACTTCGTGTCAAACGAGACAGTCCGCGCTCGCTGCAAAAACATCGCAAGGATATCCCAGGCCATCCAAGAAAGACCAATGACGTAGTGTGGGCACGTCCTTCGTCGTCCACTTCACGAGCTCAGTGCTTCTGTTCCCGATCCGACATCTTCGTCTGCCTGGAGGCGCTGAAAAGGGGGTCAACTCAAATTTTGGCTCGATACAGTTTTTTAAGACATGGAAGAGAATGGGTTGAACTGTCCAGATCTGCTGCCGTGGATAGTCACGCATGAAGAGGTATAATCCGTGACATAATTGAGTCCGGTAAGGTTAGGCCTGCTCGCGGCCCTGCCAAGTACAGTTACCAGCACAAGTAATAGATGCTCCCGTTGTTTACTAACCCCCCAAAGCACTCAATAATCCTGCTAACTTCTGATAAATTGTCTTATCTTTTGCATTGCGGAAAGATGTGAAGCATAGGATGCTTACCAAACTCCCCTGTAAGTATACTTTTGCCGGACACGTTCAGACTCGTATCAGTCTCAGACTAGCTAAATGTCGTAATCACTGATCTGTTTGTTTCTACGTCTCACAGACTACCGGTTATCTTCGTCCTCGGGCGGGCATAGTTGTTAAAAAAGTATAGAATTCATGACTGTTCTCGTATTTCCTGCCAGCTCTGACGTTTGTCTGTTAGAGAGCACGAATCCAACCTAACAACGGGCACATCCTCCCACCTTCGCACCTCCCTCATTATCATCCTACAAAACCTTTCAGTTGTCGAGGCGTCTGAAGGTGGGCTCCTGTACTAGACCCAAAACTCGAACGACTACAACCGCCATTCCAGTGCCTGTATGCTTTTCTTCCTTTTTTGTCAGTGCTGGCTTCAAATGCTCCCAGGAACCAGGCTCACACCTTACTTCAAGCGGTTGAGTAAAGCTGGGTAGAGGACATGTGGTAGCTTGTATTTTGTCTATATGGAATGCATGCATTCTGCATGATTATTGTTCATTTAATGTCATCCTTGTGAACCGCCAATTTTCCTTCAGTGGTTTAATCGTTACTCGCTGTTCTGTAGCTGATGCAACCTTACGCGAGGTTTATGAGGAAACGGGCCTACAACCTACCTTTCGAGCCTTAATGGGTGTACGGGAGAGTAATGGTATCCCCTCGACTTTTGGAACCGCCGAGATACTTGCGTTGTGTCATCTTTCTCTATCTGGGTCCCCCACGGAGATCGCCAGTCAATTGAAGCTCTGTCCCATTGTAAGTTCTAGTTCCTTTCTTAAGTAAGTAAGTTCCTTCTTTATTGCGCTTGCCCCTGCACCACCCTTGTTCAGGCTACCAGACTTGTGGCCAACCATATCGACGATCCTCAGCAGAAAACCTTAGTAATCTTTAGTAAGGATTACTTATATTGTACCCTAAACAGCACAGGAGAACAGGAACCGCTCCCAATACAGGTGGCGCCGAATTGCGGGGAAATCAGGGTTAAGTTTTTTGTTAGGTTTAAAGTTGGGATCTGTTTAAGGGGGTTAGGTTATATTTAGGCTTAAGGTTTAATTTAGTGTTGACTGTAGGCTCATGGTTTAGGGTATGGTTAGCGTTCACATGAAGGCTACGGCTTATGATAGGGTCAGTGTTAGGGTGGGGCCACAGGAATATGAACCCTTCTTGGCATGATGCACAGAACCAGTGTTGCTTGAATAGGACATTCTTATTTCCGAATTGGGGCGAAAGTCCGCATTCTAGGTGTGTGTATAAGTGAAGAAGAACCAGGTTGTTCGTTCACCGGAATCATGGCTTTATTCGTCAGACGAAAACCCAGAGTTCTCTCAAAATTGAACACCCTATGAAGCTATTCGAAGTTTGCCAAAAGACCTACTTCACCTTTGCCGGAGAAACCTATGAGCAGATCAAGGGAACTCCAATGGACTCCCCAATCTCCGGTTTAGTGGCAGAATTGGTCCTACAAGAGCTGGAAAAGATCGCTTTCACCCAGCAGCAGCCTATCTTTTGGCGCCGTTACGTAGACGACACATTTGTTATCTTGAAGAGGAACATGCTACAGCATTTCAATGATCACCTTAACTCCATTATCCCTGATATAAAATTCACGAGGGAAGAAGAAAAAGAGGTGACGTCCAAATAACGAAATAGAAACGGCTGTCTACAGGAAAGTGACGAACACCACACAGCTTCTCAATTTTCACAGCAACCATCCGGTGGCTCACAAACAAAGCTGCGTGAGAACACTATTCAAGCGCATCCAGACTCATTGCAGCATCCCGGTGAAAAAAGCACGTGAGGCCCGTTACCTCCGCGACCACTTTATGCAGAACGGCTATCCGAAGGCGTTCATAAGCCGATGCCTACGTGTTCGACCGCGGAGGATCAAACCAGAACCAACCGCTACGGTATGGCATGCGATGCCATATATCAAGAAAGTGTCAGAAGCGACCGAGCGCATTGTTGCGGGACTTGGTGTCGGAATCGTACACCGACCCAAAGCTACTATGCGCAGTAAGGTCATGAGAATCAAGGACAGATTAAATCCAAATGAGCAGTCGGGAGTAGTGTATCGCATCCCCTGCCAGAACTGTTCCTGTAACTACACAGGACAGACTGGACGTATGCTTGGATCGTGCATACACGAGCATAAGCTTGCTGTGAGACGGGGTGACGGTTTATCGCAAGTGGCTGCCCACACCTACGAAACGGGTCACGAGTTTAACTTCGCAGCCACGAAGATCATTACCCACGCCAGATGCAAGACAAGCCGAGAATTGATTGAAACCTGGGCCTTCGATGAGAACTCGGTCAATCGATTTATCGATCTGGCGCCGGCATACAGGGCCCTGCGTAGTCACCTCCGGATTGGCGCCAATGGTGTCTGATTAACCCCTGCCCCCTATAAATGTTACTCGTTTATCTTGCTGTTTTATCTCTGACGATGGACTCCAGTAAGCGTTTGAAAGCTCAGACGAATAAAGCCACGATTCCGGTGAACGAACAACCTTCTTCTTCACTTATTCTTATTCCCGTATAGTATTTAGGGGGGAGGGCATGCAGTATTCAATCAATCCGTATCAGTCAGTATATTTGGAGTAAATGACCGAAGCCCTTAAAAACTCGATTGAGACCGTGCAGGTATGTATGAAAAATAGTTAAGTTTTAAAACATTTATAGGTAGTATGCAGAATTTATAAAACTACTTATGAAGTATAAATGTTTTAAAAGGTTCGGAATTTGTAAAACAACAGCGAACAACACGTTCACTGCATTCTTACCATATAATCTTCGTCATGGCAGTGGCCATACGGTTGACCAACCCAATTTTGTGCTCGAAAAAATCGTTTGTAGTACCTCTAAGGCTCCCTTGGCCGAAAATAAACTAAGCATCTGCGTTCACACCTCCTACCGCATCGCGTCACAGCGACGAAGCGGTAACAGATACTTATATTACACCTTCCTCCTCCACTCCCCACCCCTCGTCCCTATAGGACTAGACTATAACCCCTGACCTCTGAACGCCTTCAACCCTCTCTCTCATACTCACTGCGTATTGGATGTTTAAAATTTTGTTAATCTACCCTCTCTTATGTTATTGTGATGGCCTGATAATAACAATAATCGAAAGCGTGCGTTCGCCAAAATCGACTTCTTAAACGTCGTCAGTTTAAGTTAATGTAAACAAAACGATCTGTTGAAACCAAGGCAGTAGTATGCTTATAGTTATCTCAGTAATTAATCAGATAGGCTGTGGGACGTTTGAATTGACCGTTAACAGGTGATTATTCCGACGTCTCTTGAACACACAGTGGGAAAATGATCAACATATGTTGGTAAAGAATTCCTTACCTTACCTTCTACTAGCCGCTGTGCATCCGCTGGCGGGGCTCGAGCGTGAGCCCCAAGGCAGAACGGGATGAGTGAGTTCCGTTAGCGATCAGTGAGCCTTCCTCAACCCTTTGTCCTCCCCTCATTTTCTCTAGGGTTGCCGGTTCCTCCGGCTCGCACCCGCTGAAAGCTAAACTGTTTAAGATAATTTTCGGACCTGGACCTCCTTCATGCAAACCACCTCGTTTAAGCTTTAAAGATTACCTCCTAGAAAGGAGCCATGGGCATCAATAACCAGCTTGCTTGTTAACTATCGGTTGGCAGATGTGGGCATTCCAGTGTATTTGGTGTCTCATTACATGTCAACCGAAATTCTGAAATATGTTTTCGATTCGAAAAATTTTTTTACGTGTATTTATAATACTAATTATGATGCAGCCCATTCCCAAGATACCACAGTCCTAAGCTTTGTTCTACCTACCGGCAACAGTTGCACTATAAAATGCCTATTTAATAATTGTGATTTTTCACACTGACGTTCGATGTCTTTATAAACTCAAGTATATTTTTAGAAAACGTGTACAAAAATATCCTTTCTTGTACCTATTTTGTGGTGAATAAAGTCTTCTTCAAAATCCATGTTTGCAGAAAGGGTATCTTTCAATTCTAGAAAATGTCTACTTATCAGCCTTTTTTAAACCCTGAAATGTCCATTTTTAAGAGGTTTCAATATCCTATGAGCACTATGTGCTATCTTCCTAATAGATTAAAGAAATGTGTGATGTTACTTATACGAGACGTATACAGCTTGCAGTTTGGAAACCCTGTATGCAAGTTTATCGGCATGTTAGGTTCAAAATTATGCGGCAATGGAAAAAGTTTTTATACAATCAATTTTCCTCCTTTCTTACATTTTGAAGATGATTTAATTTGCTACCAAATGAGAACAAGAAAGAATATTTTCGTGCGTATTTTCTTAAAAATATACTTGATTTGCTAAGGACATCGAAAATTAATCGGATAAATTCATATTAATTTAGTTCTTATTTTTGTAAAGTATAGCTCTTGCCAGCAGTTAGAAAGAAGCTCATTCAAAAGCCGATGTACTGAAGTGAGTGAAATAACCTAGGATTTGTGCTGCACGATAATTTAACATTGCACCCTTCTTTGGAATTTGTTTTCGAAGCGAAACCACATATCAGCATTTCGGTTAAGATTTCCTGAGATAGCGAATCGCCTGTCACATCGCAGAACGAGGACATCCCTGCCAGTCGTGGTGGCTAACTCAGATCGCCGTGGCCTGATGTGCCACTTCAGCGATTTAACGTACAGAGATGCAGGCGTGCACACTCACCCCCGGTGACCTGTTCTGTGAACGCTTCTACCGGTCTGAGTATGTTTTTGAGCATGGAACCATAGATAGGTGATTAGAACTCCAGACTGCTGCGGGTTCGAATTACCGGGTGTCCAGGCATGTCTTTTGAGCCGCTTGCAGTTTCAGCATAAATTTGAGGCTCGGTTGACATTTCGAAAATAACTAACCACGGGAGAAATTAAGTTTATAGTTTTTATGAACTCTCACTGCGTTCGCGCATGTATACATCGGGTTTCTGCAGAGTTTTCGATCATATTAATTCTTTTAGGAAATCAAAGCCGCGGATTGGTTCCCGCTATCGAGCATCCTTGATGCCCAAGTCCTGCCAACACTTGAGGAAATAAAGAAACCGTCCGCTCCCATGCAAGGCTTGAGGATAAGTCCACTTACGCGAATTTTAGCTGAGATGTTAGTGAAAGAAAATACTATGACCCAACGCCCAGCTTTTTTGTCTAGAAGACGCGTCGCGTCAATATTTCCCGGATATACGCATGATATATACCTCCCAGGAGATTAACCAACTGGAATCTCGTAAACTCTATCCTCGCATATATTTTGATATTCTGCATTGTTTTGGTGACGTCGTTATGCTTGTCAAGCTCCCAAGGCCCTTAATTTACTCAAAATTTTGTAATCTTGAGACCTAGAGGTGTCTTTTTACCTGTCTGCTTTAGATTGCTCAACGTGATTCCTATCACCCTTCTTAACGCCCTTATTATGTTTGACTACTTTCATTGATGGCAAGGTTACCTCGCCCTGTGATCTTGAAAGCTAATACCAGACTGAATGCTTCAAAGTCTTAAACCCCGTTTTTTAGTTTGGTTGCTTCTTTGTAATTTTGACTCCTCTCATAGCTCGCCAGCGTAGCCGATGATGTCTCGCTGCAATAGGCAGTGCTTACTTTAGTTGTGAAGCATCGTGTTGCGCTGGTTGCTCCCGATTGGGAAACGAAAAAGTTAGTTATCTGGGTGTTAAGCCGATCTAACAATTCCAGGAATTACATTGTGTTGGACAACGAAGCGGTTTATGTGGTAGACGCTAGTAAAATGCGTGGACCCAAGATTTGCAGTTGGTGCCGGGAGCATTCAATTCCTTGAACTCCACTTTGGAGACGTGCTGGAGGGATAGACTGGGCGGACTGGTTAACTCTATGTTCCGCAGTTTGAGTACTGTGAATAATGGTGGCATATTTTTACAAGGACGTAGTGTGGGTAGTGTTAGGGGGGATGAGATGTACCCAGCAAGGGACTCTGCTGGACAATGATGGGACCAGATCGGATTACAGCCCGCGTTTATCGAGCGCTGCTGAGTACTTGGCAGCCCATCACTACCCTCATGCAGTGAGTGGCCGATCTCACGCAAGGATAGCCAAAATTATTCAATGCATTTACCATTAAGGATTATTCAAGTGGGGTTGTAATATTAACTAACGTATGACATAATGCGAACATCGTTCAGATACGGCAGGATGCTGGTTTTTGAATGCACTGCCTTTCAACCGCCTGCGAAAACCATTCTTGGTAAAAAATGAATACTTAAGTAGTATGCATTTTGTCTGCTGATTTTCACTGTGCTCATTAATTCAAGTATGCTTTATAAAAAACATGCACCAACTGTCCGTTCTTGCACTCATTCGATATCACGTCTTTTTATACTCGCAGAAAGGCTATCTTTCGCTTTTAAACATGTTTCTAATTATGAGATTTTTAAGATAGTACAATGTCCATTCGAATAGCTTCGTATCCATCCGCATTTGAATCTATTGCTAGCTTTTCTGAAAACTATATGGTATCTTCTTACTGACATAGAGGAATGCATGGTTTTCCTTACCCGGAGAGTCTAAATTTCAGAAGTTTGGTTAACTTTGCATGAGATCGGTCACTCCTCATACATGCATGTAGCATGCTTATGAACTAGGCTTGATCGCCCTGCTAGACACTGTGCTCAACACCACCACCGTTTTCCTGACAGTCGACCGATGGATTAAATAACGAGAAAAGCGGACACTGGGTGCCACGTCCTCACAGCACACTAGCGCATGTCTCACTACACCAAATCTGGCGCGCTTGAACCTATCTCACGGCGCACTCGAATTATTGACTTTCAAGGTTGCCAACCGAAGGGGTAACTTGGTGGTTCTCAGAACTGACACAGGTTGCGATAGCTCCTTAATGGGGCATTCTTACGCATGTGTGACCTGTGCCACTGGTGCTCCTGTCTGGCACCCTTAGACGGATTGTTTAGCTATGTCAGCCACCGAGCCCGACTCTGGCCATTTCGACACCCTCCCGTGGTCAGAGTAGTTTAGGTGATGGAGGACAGTGTACGGTATATGCAGCGCAAGTCACCTTTGCTGCATGGAACACGCGGTGGACTTCGTCGCTTCAAACGGTCGAATTGTCCGGCCACGTACTGTAGATGACCTAACTCCTGCAGTGTGTGATCGAAATTTGAGTGAGTAGTTTGGCGTACATTTGGTCCTGTTATTTTGGTCTATTGAGTGGATTTGATGCTCAGAAAACCTTTTTCTAACCAACACTGCATGGTCATTCTTACACATTGAAGGGAAAAAGGTCGGATTTGGGCGAAATTTGAGGTTTTCAAATATCGAAGAGATTTCTTATGTTATTTAATAGCATAGGAAATCCTATTGCTTTTGTGCGGTTTGCTAGGAAAAAAACATTAATATAAGCACGAAATATTTCAGATAAATCTTTTCTGCAACTGGACAACATGATCTTAAGTAAAATCAGGTGAAAAAGTGTAAGGAATCGCATTGTTTTCCAGAAACAAGAAATGAATTGAGTTTCTAAAATATTTTATTTACAAATTCCTTGCGTTTTTTGTCACACAATACAGTCATGAACTTGTCTACCAATGTTTTGTTTTATATTAAACCCGTAAACAAAATACTACAAAAAAACTGCGGAGATAGATGCCTAGACCGACCTATGTTAAATTGGAAACAAGTGATAAGATACTTTTTTGTACAACATAGTTTCCGCTAATCCGGGATCTAAAAACGTAATGGGAATTATTCGCAAATCTTATCTTATATTCGGTCACTCTTTTGTGCATTGACAATTATACAGCGGGACATTTAAGTAAATAAATATGGCTAAAAACGCTTCTGTCTAAAGCAAAATGTGAGCTTTTTATTTTCAACAGAGAATATATCACTTAGTTTCAGGGAAGTCAAAAACTGTCAAAATTCCAAATTTTTAATTTGACTTCATCATGGAAATTATTGTGTATATATTCGTCAGCTTAGTATCCACTTAAAGCGCTTTTAATGAGGTACCTTTTTATAGAAACTTTTTCAATTGATCTCAAACATGTTAATTGCCGAATTTTGTTGTCGGCGATGATTTTTCTCGTTAATTAGTTTTCATGTTAGGGTGAATCTACAAATATGACCGAAACGTCAATCTCCATTAGAAGAAATATCCAAAAATCTCACTACTGGGATAAATCCTCTTACGTTATGTCTTATTTCGAGGGTTTTGATAAAACATATAGAACGGAGTCCACACATGACCAGGCGCTTGAAAACCCTGAAAATCGTGAAGTATTCGCCGAAATCTCAAGGACGATCTGACACTGCTTATAATCCAATATCCAAAATACCAATAAAGAAATTGTTCGAAAGGAAAGTTCTTTTATTATACACAATGTGGTATGTTTACGATTTTACCTGAAAATTATACTTAACTTCGAAAATTTTGGCACTCTTCATGAGATGGGTCATACACTGTATTGTGCGATCTGGGTTTAACGGGGCCGGAATGTGCGCTGTCAGTGAGGAGAGTTGTCGTGGGCTTGGTTCAGACTGGGTTTAAACCCAGATCTGCATCCGGGTTCAGATCTGGGTTTAACGGGGCCGGAATGTGCGCTGTCAGTGAGGAGAGTTGTCGTGGGCTTGGTTCAGACTAGCGATGCTCGTCTGCATATTGACATTCTAGCCCTGCAAGTTTACCCACCAGAATCTATGCCGGACTTGGATGTACGTGAAGAGTGTGAACACGCCGAGAATGATTGGGCGGGGACGTGGTTGATTCTCGGCTTCTGACCTGGTGTTCTGGCAGGGAGCAGGTTCACTCCCTTTCTTAGACGTCCTTCTAAGCAGAAGACCTGACGGCAGCATCCGAAGGAGCGTTTATCGAAAGAAAACCTGGTCTGGGCAATATATGAACTTTAGCAGTTTCATACCTCTCCAACAGAAACGTAATCTAGTCCGTTGCTTAGCGCAAAGGGCCAGAAAAATTTGCACGGCAGATAGAATCGAGGAGGAGCTTGGGAAGATTCAGAACCTACTTCGAGAGAATGGATACCCAGATCGGTTTATTACAAAGCATCTTGTCGCTAGACCAGTGAAACCTGCCAAGGATACTGTGGAAAAGAAAAACTCTATTCCTCAAAGTGCCCTTCTTTAAGGGGATTCGGCTAGTGAACTACTGAAAAGACGCCTTAACCAAGCCGTAACACAAACGTTCCCAGCAGCGAAACTTCAGATAGTGTTCTCAACCAACCCTCTTTTACGAGGCGAAGGCAAGGATAGGTTGCCGACTCAGACCACCTCCATGTGCATTTACTCATTTACTTGCTCCTGTGGAGCAGGTTATATTGGTCGCACGAGTCGGCGCTTATCCAAAAAGAATAAAAGAACACATCCCAGCATGGCTGAGCAAAGGGGAAGTCAAGAGCATAAAAAGCGCCATCCTTGCACATCTTGTTGACACCGGGCATAGTGTGGACCCCAGCGAAGCTTTCCGTGTAATTTATAAGGTCCCACCAAACTACCCCAAGCCACTGGGTCAACGTCTACTAGCAGCAGCAGAAGCGACTGCCATTAGGTTGAAGAAGCCGGTCTTGTACACACAAAAGAACCTCGTACAAGCTCCGCGCTTAGCTTGGCCAACGGCCGCTTAACTGCATGTATGCCCGGCGCCATTTCTGTCCTCCCCCTTCTCATAGAACGGCTCTACCAAACACTTACTGCCGCCTATCAAATTGTCTCTTATCACCCTTCCCCTATGCACGTTTCTCAGATAACCCACACAAATTGACGAACATTATCGATTTCATGTTTTAAATTTCTACTGCGTTCCAACGTTTCTCTATAACTGTACTGGCCTGAAGAGAAGTTATCGAAAGCAGCGCGTATGCTCGCCAAGTTGTCTTTTGAATCATTTAATGGGAATTTTTGCAACTTCGGAGTAAATTCCAAGGTTTGAGCGCCACCATTATTCTGAGAGTGGACCATCCCATGCTTGCAGACGCATGTATAGGAATAACTCGTCTTCAGCCTTGCCAGGCCTTACTGGGTGAACTCGAAAGTTCGCTGACTTGATGAACTCTAAGGGCTAGCAAGTCGAGGCCATTGACCTCCCCACGCACACTGAGTCGGGTTTCCACGTGTTTGCGCATATCTCAAACGAATGCATTTAAAGTTTCAGCTTGTGGAGGGTGTAGCATTGGGTTTGGACACCTGCTCATTGTACCGACTAACTTGCAAATCCTCTCGGACAATCCGCGGTCTCCAAGCTTGAATTGCGGAATCAAAAGTAATCTTAAGATCTTACAAAAAGGATCTGCGACCTAGGGTCCATTAAGACAACAGACTGACGACTTTAGGAATCTCTTTTATCGTACAATGAGATCCTCCTGAGCCGACTCTGCCTGCTGACGAGGTACTTGTTTGAGGTCGTGCACTCTCATTCTGCTCTTTTTATGAGGACTCCCTAATTTTCATACTTTTCGACAATGAATAGACGGATAAATTTCCCATTACTTCTCTAATTAGCACTTTTCATCGATAGTGCTAGGGATTACATTCCATGTTTCAAATCCTTGTGACTGCCAAGGTGTCCGAGTAGCTAACATAATCGTCCTAAAATATCGGTCTAGGAAAAGTTGCTGAAGACAACTTTTCTCACCTGTGTAGGTAAATCCCATGAAGGTCACCACTATACTACGACAGTTCCATTGTCAGTTTCGATGAGGTCCACCTTGTGCCCCAGAGCATGGTGGTGCAAGGACGGTGACTTGCGCGTGATATCGTACAAATCCTACGCAAGAAGAGAAGATAGATCAGTATACGGACAAATTTGATACTTAAAATGTCCATCGACCTGACTGAATAGCTGGCAGGTGACGCGGTGGTTGACATTTTATAGTTGTTTTTTTATCGTCACGTCAAAACAGACAGTTCAGTTAAGAAAAAGTGAGGAGATTGTTAAACCCAAATTAGTCTGGATCCTCGGTGTTATGTATCCAACGCAGAAGGCTGGTTGCAAACAAGACGTGTACTGAGGATAGGAAACAGCACAAGTGAGGAATCTTAGGGGACACAGTAGGGTATATGGCAAAGCGGGATTGTCATAGGCTGAAGGGTGACCCGTCAGAACGAAGGTGGCCGGGTCGTGCATACTTGACCTTGAAAGTTACCTTGTCGCGCGCTGGGGCGTGATGTCCAGGCCATGCGGGTCACGTACACTGCATAGGTCATTAACGCTTCTGACGTCGATTGACATGTATCGGCTGCGTTGTTTGGCGCACACGCGTTGTCCGGCTGATTGGAGCAGTTTGGTGTCTACAGATGCCGAGTAAGCAACTGATACCGAAATCAGTACATCAAAAGGAGACGTAGTACAAGGTTCGGATAGCAGCGGAATTGCTGGAATGGCGAAAGTATCCAGCAAGATATCAAGACGGAGCGAAGACATTGATTTGAGCCCGGTTGCAATACTGCAATGCCGCCGTCCGATCTAATTGTAGTGACGAACCCAGGTGTCACCATCAAGGCAGACGTCAGACAGCATGCTCCCTCTGTGAGCTGCTACCCTCACCTCAATCCAGTTTAGAAAACGAGTTTGATAATCACGAACGAAGACAAGTATTCGAACGATAAGCTTGCTGCGAGAGAGGCGACTGTGAGAACGACGAATTGGTAGGAAGAAGTGCAGGAACACAATTTCAACAATTATCAGTCTGTCAGCCTAACGTGCATTTGCTGTAAAATAATGGAATCTATAATAAAGAATGTGAAATTGAAGTTCCTGGAGAAAAAACCGATTAATCTCAGAGCAGCTACATGGCCTCGGATGAAATCGCTCTTGTATTTGTATTGCTCTCGACAGAGCAGTAGACTAGCGCACTGGACGAAGATGCTAGGGTTTGAGGTCATCTACACTTAATTCCAAAAGGTGTTTGACAATGTCCCACATGAATGTCTTATCTATAAATTATCTGAAATCGGAAGAAGAGGAAAGCTGTTGACATGGATTGCAGATTTTCTAACTGGTTCATCGCAAACTGTGTGCATCGATACCTCGAAGTCAACACCTACTCCGGTTCTAAGTGGTGTCACCAAGGCTCCATCTTAGGATCATTACTCTTCTTAGTCTATATCAACGACTGTGTCGACGACATGGGTTGCAGCGCCATCATGTTTGCAAATTGTGAAGGGCCATCAGATCTGATGCCGACAAGCACGCACTTCAAGAAAGCCCCAACCATCTAAGCAGCTGGTCAAGGGCAAGGCGCGCAGCTCGTTTTTGAAAGCTAAGTGAAAATACTAATATTTTTTCAGGATTTTCTCATCCCAAGCTTAAATTACTACCTGATTATCTCCAACCTAAAGTAGATGAAATCGGGTAGAGAGGTGGGCAAAGATACAGAATAGGGAATGAGGGTTGGTTAATACATGCTCTAATAGGTTTCGTCCTGAAAACGTTCGACGGGTTTATGGATTCGGGCCAATCTTCTCAGGGCGGTATTTTCGAGCTCTGCGCCGTTTTGCAAAGTCTCTGGTTCCTCTGTCCCTTTATTACTGATGGACGGGGTAGAAGGATGATGAGAAATAGCCACCGGCTGGCGGCGTTGTATTAAGTGTAGGCTATAGATATTCCGTCTTCGGAACGCCAGAATCAACATCAAGGTTTGCCGGCAGTTTGAACTTCCTGATTTCTTCACTTTTTGTAACCGTTAGGCTGCGGGCTTGGTACAGATTTCGACGCACAATTCTCCCATCTTCTAACGCCAATTCTACTATCTGTCCCTCACTTATTCGAACTGCCGCTGGATACCAGTTCGCTTCATGTTCCAGTCTCGTGTTGAAACTTTTGTTAAGCAAGAAGATCCGAAGTCGCGTTTGCGCATCATATCGCGCTATCATCTTCGTATGTTGCGAAGTGATTTTATAATGCATTGAAGGATTAAACAGATCGAGCCATGTGCGCAACTGCCGCTCAAACATAAACTGTACCGGCGAAGAACTAGTTAAATCGTTTGGGGTTATGCGATAGCTGAACAAAGAGCGTGACAGCTTCATGCTTAAGTCCGCTTGCCTCTGTTTAGCTACTACGTATTTTATCGTCTGTACCGCGTGCTCTGCGAGGCTGTTTGAAACCGCGTGGTATGGCGCAGTGGTTAAATGTCTAATTCCATCGATGTCCATAAATTCTTTAAATTCTGCACTAGTAAAGGCAGGGAAATTATCTGAAACGAGCATTTCAGGTATCCCGAAAGTAGAAAAAAACGTATGGTAGCTTGTTGATTGTGGTGACTGAAGAACAAGAATTTCCGGTAGGAATAGCTTCAATCCATTTAGTGTGTGCGTCAATCACGACTTAAACCAAATGGCCTTGAAGCTGCCCAAAATAGTCGATGTTTACCCTCTTTCAGGGTGAGTCGGACCAGGCCCAAGGCTTCAGAGGCACCTTCGATAGGGTCTTCTGTGTAATTTAACACATATGGTACGCTTTTACCATGTTTTCTATGTCTTCGTCAATTTTGGGCCACTAAACATAACTGGGGGCGAGGGCTTTCATTCTCACCGTACCGGGATGGGCATTATGTAGGTCTTTTGTGAGGGATTTTCGGCCCTGTTGTGGCACCACTACATGACTGCCCCATTGTACGCATCCGTCTTGTAGACTTCATTCGTTCTGACAGCTATAGAATGGCTGAAGTTTAGGGGAGGCAGAAGACGGACAGTCCAATTGCAAGGATTTTTTACCCGACTTAAGAGAGAATCTCTAAATGTCCACTAGTCTAATTCGTTGACAAGTTACCGGTGCGTTAACTAAGCACTCTAAAAGATTCACGGTCTCAAAAACTACTGCTCCGTTAACGCCATCGTTCACAATGAGAAGCCTACTCAAGGCTTCAGCCACTACGTTTGCACTACCCGTAGCACATTTCATTGCATATATGTAAGCGGAAAGATTGAGTACCCATCGTTGGATTTTCGTCGAGGACATTTGTTGTATCCCTCGTTTTTCACCGTTTTTTTCGAAGGGTTGGCCAAAAAAGATACAAGTGGAAGCGTTGTAGGCCAAAAATTATGGCTAAGTTCAATTTATCTAGCTGTGAATAGTTGGTATATGAGTGAAAGGAAATCGGTATCTCGGCCCCAGAAAGCATTCGGTGCATGAGAACCGAACCCACGTCATACGCGGATGCATCAAATTTGAGTGCGATAGGCTTTTTGGGTCAGAATGAATCAGGAGAGAAGTGGAGGTAAGAGCCGCCATTTATCGTTCGAAAGCATTCTGTTCGACTTCCAACCAGTTCCAGCAACGATAATTTTTGAGCAATCGCTCAAGGGGTTTCAGAATCATAGCCGATTGGTTCAAAAATCGACTAAAATGGTAACCAACCCAAGAAATGAACGCAACTGTCTAATATTAGTTAAGAGACTCTAGGTAACTCTGTTCAGACAGGCTCTTTACTAATAAATCATCAAGATATGCGCAAACGTGAGGTATGTCATTCACGAGGCTATCAATCGAGCATTAAAACAAACCTGAAGCATAACTTTCTCCAAATGGAGTCGTTTGTATCGAAATGAACCCCGGTGCGTACTGATAGTTGTGGCATCTCGGTATTCGACATCTAGGACGACTTGGTTGTAAGCATGTTTCAGGTCCAAAGTTGTGAATTTTTGGCCACCCGAGAGAGACACGTACAGGTCCTCGATGCGTGGCAGAGGATAAGGATTTAGTTTAAATGCTGAATTAATCGTCAGCTTGTAGTCAACACTGATAGATACAGTACCATCAGATTTAACAACAGGGACTATTGGGGCCGCCCATTGCGAGTACTGCACGGGCTCGATGATGTCCACTTTGTAAATCCGAGGTCGGAATTCTGATTTAAATTGGAATTTCACAGGTGGGCCACGGTAGTGTAGAGTAGAATCTTCGTGGAAAAATTCTCCTTGATTTAACAACAGGGAATTAAGTTCCAGGTTAAAACAAATTAAATGTACATAGGATAGCACAGAAGGCACCCATTTTACCCATTTCACCTCCGAGGAGATTTCGTTGTTGGCTTTCTTTAACCACATGAACCGGCAAATAAGGAAGTTCTCCATCACGTCTAACTTTGACCGTAAAACCCCTCGAACTTCTAAATTTTGCCCAGTGTAACAATGGAAAGAAGAACGAGCCGGTAGGAGATGAGGGACATTCGGAAGAGAGGCTTCATTGATGAGAGTAACCGCTGCGCCAGTGTAAATCTCAAACTTCACGGGATGACGATCCACCGGAAGTGTAATAATGTAGGGCGATTGTAGCGGCATGTTCATTTAAAATATTTGGAGTATCACCCCGCCGTCCCCAGCTGAATTCGGATAGGTATATGCATATAACTCTTCGTCCGTCTTTTGGAGAAGCACACTCGTTCGGTGTGACCACTTTTCTTGTCTTCTGGTGTCTACAGTATGTTAAGACAGCGCCTTGCCGGTGCTAACCAAATATAAATTCTAAAATTCTAAATATATAAAAGTATGATCATCAGACATTGCGCTGACCGCAACGGTAGCAGGACGGTAGTTGTGTTGAAGGAACAAATGATTGCTGTTTAGATGAAATCCCAGCAGTGTTAACCAGAGAGACAGCCAATTCAGGTTCAATGGATTATATAACTCCAACGTTTTACTGAGTCAGCTACTGAATGTTTTTCCGTACGCGCTCTTGATAACTGACGATATCACAAGCCTTCTCCCCCAAAAAATATATCTTCTCTGATAACAGGTATTCCCGTGCTTTTCATCGCGCGAACCAACGATCAACTGCTGAACGAGCATTGCCTGCTCGAAATTTGCCTGCCTTGATCTCTTCATATCTGAAGTCCTGGATGGCGAGTGTCAGATTCTTCATAAATCACCAATGCATTGATTGATTCCTGACGCATCTGACAAAACCAATAGTGGCTCAGAAAAAGGATGTCTTTTTCCGCCCCACGCTGCCTCGAGCTTTGTGAATGCTGTTTGCAAATCAGTAACCTCTTGCAACTTAAGGGCGTCGAAGTTACGTTGTGCCAACTCTCCTAGCTGGGTTCGGAGGACTTTCAGTTTAGAGTAAACGCATATTGTACTCGTGGGAGACAACATCGGTATCAGTTCAATATAATCCTTTAATGCCTTTCTTCATTGTAACCATGAGTCATTTGAGGGTTTCAGAGCGTTTTTTGGCCAGAAAGGTAACGGTGTAGGCAATAATGAAGCCATGTTCTTTGATCTGCGTCGCCAAGGTTATGTATCCAAAACAGAAGGCTGGTTGTAAAACAGATGTGTACTGAGGACAGGAAACAGCATAAGTGACAAGTTTAAGGGGACACAGCAGAGTATATGGCAAAGCGGGAAATGTCATAGGCTGAAAGGTGACCTGTGAAGCGTCCGAGGACGTCGAGGATAGCGAAAATTGTGGAGTATATCACTGTGACCAGTTTTAGCCATATAACGTCGGCAGAATCGTTAAGCACTTCATCAGGCACACATGTATAGGTATCAGGAGAGAATAAGCTTATAACTTAAGGGATCTATGTTAACAGTAACAAATTGTAGACAATACAAGAGAAGTATAAAGATACAAGTGAATACTGGGAACCGTATGGAGTTAAAGGTGGTCACGAATGATCAGTAAGATACCGGTGGGGAGTGCAGCGCTGTTGGCAAATGCAGCTGAGGGTCGTGGAGATGTTGACGGTCAGGGAATTACGAGATGGTACGATAGCGGTAACGATGGAAGATGTCAGCGGTAGGGAGAGAAGGAACACCGGCCATCTTCACAGACCATCGATCACGCCGTTCCCATCCGGGATCTGCGCAAAAAGTGTTACCAGTCTACTCAAACAATTCTGTCAGAACCATGGTCCGTTACACCAGTCAGAATAAAGGTTGTCTGGCCGTGCATACATGACCTTAAAAGTTGCCTTATCAGGCGCGGGTGTGTGCTGTCCAGACCCTGTGGGCCATGTTCACTGAACTCGGCACATAAGAGTTCCCTGGGTTAATATAAACCTCATAGATAGATAGATGTTTTATTTGAGTACCCGGAAGAGACCTGTCATTGGAAAAAATAAATTAAAACGAATGCGACATAGTTTACAGTTGAGTTATGAATAGTAGGTCAGCCTCTTGGTGATGAAAAATTACGCAATTCAGTGTGGTCAAAAAAATAGTTAAAAGAGCAGACAGTGAAAAATAAATTCGGGCATTTGGATGGAAAAGACATATGTTAAATGGGGTTTGTGGGTTTTTAAGGAGAAAAAACTGTCACTCCTGTGTGAAAAAATATGCTTTAGGTAGTAGAAAAAGCTGATGGGTGTGTAGGAGGGTTCAAAATGCTCCTCATCATGGGAGGAATCATTATAGACAGGGGTTACATTTCACTAACGTAGGTGTGATCATAATGCGTATCGACTAGCTATAAGCATAACCGTCAAGGATGCTAGACAGGGGAAAACTTCACAGGCATCATCCACATTCTTACGGTCGAACGAGGAAAGGACCGTTGAGATCGTGAAGGTCATGGTAGAATTGCCAGAGAAGTGACCATAATAATCTCCTGGCAATCTCAGACAACCGACATGGGAACCCGAAACGATCTTCAACACTCCGTGTAGGGTCGACATCAGGGAGAAGGATTAGGCCGCAAGCACCATCGCCTGAAGGCGCGGCAGATGCGATGGCATACGAGGTTGTATCCGTTTGTAAAGGGTCAAGAAAGGGGCAAACCGCGAAGACCAAGGAAACTGTTGGAGTCGTCAAAATTTCCAGATGATGGTCGAAATCAAGAGGAGATGAAAACTGGCTGCGAAGATCATCTTTTTTACAAAACATACGTGCAGAAGAAGGAAAACTGCTCCCTGAGGGCATATGAAGCAGCATGGTAGGTTACATCTGAGCGTAGTATGCAATGATACTGGGAGATCCGGTAGTTGAATAAGAAGAAACCAACATAATGCGCTCAGAAGTGCTAGTTAGCATGAAAATCATGGGTGAATCTGAGGCCTGCACAGCTCATTATTCAGATTGTCATTCTGATTATGGTTATCGGCATTCGAAACGGAGGTGCTTCAAAACGAGCGCGCAATATGAAACAATTGTTTGGTGATCAGTATACGGAGGTCTGGGTTATAAAGATATCATAGATCGTGAGGAAAACGATTCATGGATGACATAATGTGGAGACGGACTTCTAAATTCCCGACGATCCTTTCTCGGGATCATGGAGAAAGCTGCTTGGGAAGGAAGAGGAAAATCAAAGGTTACTTGAATCATTGTTCAGATAAATATGCAGTCTTCGCTTAAAAGCAGACAGGTTTATTTGATAACATTAGATTGATTGGCAGGTTATTCCAAAGAAAGCGATACCTGGAAGCAATTAAAAGAGAGTATTTAGATGCGGAGGATTTAAAAGGGGGTATAATCAGTGAAGAGTTATGTAGGTTGTACGGAGGACTAACGGGGGTTAGGGCTGGAATTCTGGGAATATTCGAGCTATTATTTAGGCGATAAATGAGGCAGAAGACAGCGATCAGTCTTAGAACCCACAGAAATGTTATATTAGTTAGCAGACACCTATTCGAGTACGTGGTAATTGAAAGGGTCGGAGGTAAGAGTTTCCGAGTAAAGTGTCGTTGGAAATTTTCAAATTTGGAACGGCTAGAAGTGGTCATTAAACCGAAGAATGTGCAGCAATGTTCAAGAAAGGGAAGGACAAACCTTCGATTAAGCCTTAATTTAATTTGAAGATGATAGAAATTATAAGAGATAAAGCCACAAATCTGGGCAGCTTTGGTCGTAATTCTATTAGCATGAGATGACAGATCTAAATTATTAGTGTAGCTTAAACCTAAGTACTTGATGTTGAAACATTCATTCATAAGGGTGCCATAAAAAATAACTGGTTGCAGTAGTCTGTCAAGCACAAAGCACATGTAACGACACTCAAAAGTGTAGAATTCCATTAACCACGTTGAACTGCACGCAGAAAGTGCATGTAAGTCTGCATGAATTCCTTTTAAGTATCGTTGAGCCGAAGATTTACAGAAGGAATATACGCTTTTAAGATCGTCTGCATAAATAAAAGACTGAGAGTGTTTAATTGCGGTTTAAATATCATTAATGCAAAGCAAAAACAAAAAAGGACCTAGCACGGTGCCTTGAAGGACACCGCTTACAATAAGGGTCTCAGCTGAAAATGCGGACCTCACTCAAGATATTTTGTTGAAGATAAGTTAGATATAACGTAGTGAAATCGGTAAAGGGACTGCGAAGTCCTAAAGCTTAACTATGAGTCTCCTATCGGGCACTTTTTCAAAAGCCTTGCTAAGATAAAAATAGATAACGACCACAAAAAGATGATCATTACGAAGAGATGTTAATAGATTTAGAAAAGAAAGGTGACATGCTTCACGTGAGCAATCAGGTTGGAAGCCAACTTGGGAAGCACTAAGTTGATTGGTTTTTAAAAAATCTGTAAGTTGCACGGCAATTACTTTTTCAAAGAGCTAAGCAAGAGAAGGTGTTTCATGAACACCACGATAATTTTACAAATCTGAGCGTAAGCCACATTAAAATACTAGAATAATAATAGACGTTTTCCAATAATCAGGAAAAAAACATCCTCGAGAAAAACTGAGAGCACTTCGCTCAGTAGAGGAGGAAAATCACTTAGCTGTTTAATAAAGGAATCGGGAATTTGTCGATTCCAGCTAAGTATGATTGAGTAATTCTGCTTATCTATTTCTGAATATTTGCAGGAAGGAAACCAATTTTAGTGAGCAGCTCAGGAGACGTCAGGGGAATCGAAGGGATGGGATTGATTTCACGGGTAACATGTTTTGCGAAGAAGGAATTTAACACTTCTGCTTTGTCCAAATCCTCTGAAATGAAATTATTGTTGCAATCGAGTAAGCGCGAAATGAATTTGTGAGCTATAGCGGAAGAATGGAGGCAGAACACTTGAGCAACAGATCATGAAGTAATATCATCGCTAATTGCTAGAGAATCCCTACGCTTATCTAGCTTGATCCTCATTTGTGAAGCTTATTTAAATATCTGTGCGATCCTAACGTGGACCAATAACGAATTAATGGACGGATGCTTAAGCTGCTTTCGTATTTTTTAAGCCGATTTTGAAGAAAGTTTGGGATCGTGAAAGAAGCAGCATTGGATATAAAAGTCTTTTGTGTAATGAAATTGAGGCTGCCTTCTGTTAGGCCTTGCAAGGTATTGTGCAAAAAACTTGGATCGTTATTTGAAAATAAGCTTGGCCATTTAAGAGTGCTTGTAAAATTATTAAATAATTGTTTATTAACATGAGCAAAGTCGAAATAGGTACGATTCATTTCCGGCTTTACAGAAGAGGAGTCTGGAAAACAACAATGAATTTATGCGCGATCACTTTTAAAAAAGGTTTTGATAGAAATTCATAAGCAAAGGATGGACACAATTTGTAAAAATTAAATCTAAAATACTATATTTTCTGGTCATTGAGCTGTCAAATTCAGACACGTTTGAAAAGTGTATCGTGTTCAACAAGTTCTCACTTTTTGACGAAAAAATACTTGCAGGCCAGTCGATTTCTGGCAAATTAAAATCTCCTACGATTATTTTGACATCAAACGGTGCTTCTGTAAATTTTCCAAAGAGTTCACTGAACCGGCTTTCATTGCCAGAATAACAAGGAGAGAGAGAGAGGAATACGCTTTATTTTGACGTATCATTCAAAATTTTCAGCAAAAATATAAATGGCTCCATTCACTAACATAAAAGGATAAGTTAACATTATATGCAAGAATCAAAGAGTCAAAAATTGACATCTAGTGGGGAGACAGTTCCAGTCTCAGCTTTTTTATTTCAGTCTCTTCCCACGTAAAGTAGCGTGCTAGAAATGGCAAAACGGATTGCTTGTATGCCGTTGTACGGCAGGCTATATGGCGAAAGCCTCGGCACATTTGACGGGAAGACTTCACAGCAATCCGCTCAGAGTGGAGGTGATGGGTTTCATCATCAAGAATTCGCTCAGTAAATTGTTTGACTGTCATAAAGTGCCGTTTTGTTATCAAATCCACTAAAAAATGATACGAAACTCCAGCAGCAAAAAGAGCATTCAGAGAATACGTTTTTAAATCAAAAATCCTTTTTAAGCAAAGTTGGAAAAATCACGGGAGAGCAATAAAGGATGAGTGGAAGAACACATGCCTCTATAAATAGCCAGATAAGGGCCTGAGGTGTGTGATAGAAACGTAAAAGGCGAAGATAATATAGAAGTTAATGAATTTTTGTAAAAAGAGTATCGATATGTTGGAAGAATGAAAGATGGGATGTCAGAGTAAAGACAAGGTACCGAAAAAAGGATACCTCGTTGGGAAGGATGGCTGAGTATTTAGAACTAGGGGATGGTCGCGGGTGAAAAACAAATTGGACAGACTTCTCATGGTTGACTCCACGAAGAACATGTTTATAAAGTTTGTCAAAATAGGGGCAATCTGGTCCAATTAACGGAATAAAGTCTGTGTTCGAAGACATGGTAATTATCTCAATGTCTTTACACATAACGCATTTCAGGTTTAAACGTTATTAACTTAGTGATATTTATTTTAATCCTGACTTTGTGATTTATAACTCTTTTCATAATGTTCACCACGTTAACCAACATATTTATTTATTTTAGGAACCACCACCGGATAACAACAGCCACGTGGACAACCCATGACCAATTTATACTGCGCATGAACAGTGTTATTTAATTTTTTAATAAAAACTACTCTGCCTATTTCATCTTTACATGTCCTATTTCATGAGTGAGTGGGTACATCACAGGAATGGCTTTAATGGATCCAAATGGAAGTAATATTAGTTGTTTAAAATTGGGCCTTTCATACAACAATAATTAGGGGTACATCAGAAGTGGACGATTATGATGGGGAAGGCTTTTGTGCGGTGGGCGTTCGGTATAAAGGGGGCTGCTACTGCGAGAAAATTGTGGGGTCCCGCTGCGCAAATTTTTCAAGTGCGGGGCCAGAGAAGGCCAGGCGGGGCTGGTGCTGGTAGGGTAGATACTAACAAATATAATGCCCTTAAATGTATTTAAAAATTTGGGCTTTCATATGACAGCGATAAAGTCTATCAAATCTTCGGAGTACGAAAATAAGGACTTACAGTTTATACACCAATCCTTATTGACCAAAATAGCCGCCCCACCGCCTCTACTAGAAGACGAAGATTTGTGATCTGCTCGAAAGCAACAAAAAGACGGGGGGCATATTTACTGTGCGTCAACCCTAATAACAATTTGGATGCGAATCGGACGCAAATCGGATCCGACGGTACGAATTTTCGGACGCGAATCGAATCCGACCATGACTACGAATTCGGACGCGAATCGGATCCGAAAATTCGTATCTCGTTTTTCTACCGCACAGCGGAACCCCTTACTCATTTGGTAGAAACCCAAACTAGCTAAACGGTTAAAAAACGATCCCCATTACATTCTTATATAATAGTTATTAATGATAAATAAATAATAAATAAATAAATTGTGTATTTAAGGACCAGAGAGCCCCGTAATTTCAAACTTAGTATCGCGGTATAAATAAATACAAAGTGGATAATTGCTGCACTATGTGAGCAGCCATATTAACAGCAGAAATGAAAAATATGGTAGGCATGTCCGATTCAGAACGATTTGCCATTTTTAAAACAATAGTCAACAATCTTTAACGTATACGGTGAACTAGAAAAGAAGCAGTAAAAAAGACTCCTATGGTTAAATCGGAGAAGGAGTTCGGCGAGCTGCCAGTTTAAAAAAATATTAGGATAAAAAACTGCTTCACTAAAAAATTAATAGCTAGATGCAATGGGATAGTACTGTGATGTTGCTGACAACGTATGAGGGTTCGGAACGCTCCTTGTCGTGTGAGAGATAATATAGCAGTCAGAGCTGCTGTTTGTAACCACCAGTGGAGGTTAGAGAGGACAAACTCATCGTGGAAACCAGAGTCAAAATGAAGAAGGGACAGTAGAGGTCATGATATCATCATCGAGATGCGATCTTGCCGACAGCATAGTCCACCAATCAAAGAGGCAAAACCATCAGAACCCGCCTTGATCATCAACTGAACCTGGAGACCATCGTCAGGGTTGCAAAATCGGAGGAAAGAATCAAGGTTGTCAAGAGTTGGCGATGCTAGTTTAAAAGGGGGGCAAAAAGTTAATGCAAAGATTGACTCTGCAGAGCATGATAGAAATATAATTAGAGACCAATGATAAGGTGACTCTCAGAAGACTGAGGGAGCAAGTAAAATATATTTTGTTTGAAAATATGCAAAGTGTAAGTGTATAAATTAAATCTTATAAATGTCTCCTAATCAGTAGTCCTGTGTTGACGGACCCGGCAATCCCTCAGCCGTTTCATGAAGCATCCACCCTGTTATGAAAATACAATGAAATTAGTGATGGTGAGGAAAGAATGCGCATATTTTATGTAGGAAATTTTTGTATACAACGATGATAATTAAAATTTACTAACCGCCAGCACACTGCCCCTGGGCTGCCTTTAGTCCCTTTTCTGCAGTCGGTCATATGCATTTTTAAAGTCATTTTTGAAAGCTCGTTCCAGCTGCAATTTATCCGCCTTTTGCGAATTATTCCAAAGATTGAACACGTCTGCGGATCACATGAATAAGTTAATAATGAGAAGTTTCTTACCCAAAAGAAGTCCGTATAAGGGGAAAGGAAAAAAGCCTTCTTGCACTGGTGCAGACCGTAGAAAGTTAACCGGTAGCTCACCTCATCGGCGAAGTGGGCTGTGAAAACGCGATCAGTAAAATTGCTGACGCTATCGCCGCCAAGAGAGACCAAATGTGTAACCTAGTTATATGGTAAGTAATGTCCAAACAACCTACCAATTGCTGCCTACATGCTTTGTCTGCGACGGCTTTGGTCAGGGAATCTACTTCGTCAAGGGTCGACATTTGTTGTACAATCGGACCCCTTGCAGTAAGCTAGGGCGCATGTGTGCCGCAGCTACAAATGTGCTCATCCAGGCGATGCCGTGTGGCTGCCACCTCCACTTTCAAAGCCTACAAAAGCCTTATTTCTTGCATTTGGCTTTGGATTATCCACCGAAGACTTGCTTTGATGGCTGATCGGCTGCTTCTTCTTGTTTTATCACCACGTCGCCTCTTTCGTTTGCGCCAAATCCCGTCTAGGTCGATTATCTATGGAAGGTAATGGCTTACCCGCATGTGAAGGAGACTGGGCAATAGGCATAGTTATGCTAGAACCGCTGCTACCAGATGAGTTGTCCTAAAAATGGTAACGGTGGTAATTGTTCTGCGTACCGATGACGACGAGAGGAATGGGATGTTCGTAACGAAAACGTTGGAATCTACAGGGCATTTTTTAGTCCTTCTGGGATGCCCAGTATGAAATCAATCTTCAGACATAATGAGCTACAACTCAATAGGAAAAGAAGGGATTAGGAATGCAAACACTATCTAATCATTCACTGCCTCCCTTCACTGTCCACGAATCAATAGCTGCGGGATTGTTGGGTTGTAGGATTGGTGGACAGCGACCGTTGAACCGTGTGAGTTACAGTGGAAAAAAAACCTAGTATGAGAAGATGAGGGAAAGTTACCGTCTGACGCAGTTTTCAAAATATATATCATGTCTGCGGCATGTTTGGCTGATTCCATGATTTCAGTCCTCCGTGTCCCATCGTCCAGTGATTTCGATTTAAACCAGGTGACCGTTTAAGGGGAAGCATGCGTATTTCCGGATGGTGGACGGCAATGGGCTTGTTTTGAGTACTTTCCCTAATGTAGCTTTATAAACGTTAATAAATGACGAGTTCTCAGGATAATCAAAAAAATCGTCAACATTTTCATACTCTACAAACACTAAGCCTATGTCGCCACTCGAATAGCGGACAATATTCTGCACACATACTTATTAAATGTTAACCAAAAGTGACCCATTTGATGGCGTCGTACCAATTATTAAGATGTTGTTCTTGATATACCAAAACTGTGTAAACGAACCACTCAATGGTGGTATTGGCCTTTAATTTATCATTGACCGTAGTTATCGCTTCAGGTGACAACCGAAAATGCACTGGCTAGGGCTTTTCAGCCACAAGTTCAGAATCCGTCACATAACACCCAGGTAAACTAAAAGTAGAAGATCTAAAGGAAAGGAAGTAATCATTTCCACCTTACGTGCTAGCAATGGTGAAGTGCCGATACGATGACAGTCATCTATGACGGATAGAAAATCGGCATTCGTCCTCAAATGCTCTGAGACGCTATCATATACTACTTTATCTACGTAATCGCATTAAACGTAACACATCTGACAGCCATAATAGGCGTTAACATTATTAATTTGCCTAATAAAAGCTCTCGCTGGAGCATCGAAAATTACAGCTGCTAAACGAAACCCAAGGGTTCCTCTTGATATATTCAACACGCAGACCATCTCTGGCCAAAGATTTTAATTCTTTAGTGAGGGGCCTACATAAAATTTGTACATCTGAAGGCTTTCCATAGCCACAGAAAATTCCCACAACGAATATTTCACAAACAAAGGGCTCCATAATTCTACCTAGGATAGGCCAAAACCCGCGCTTAGTTTTCTTATGTATAGTGAGCCCTTCAATATTTAAATAACTTACAACAATATTGCCTATTAGACGCCTTGTAGGATCTCGAAACTGCTCAGTTAACTGTTTCACAAGAACTAAATGAACGTACTTACCACTGCCCATTGCTGTCACCGTTTAAACATCACTTTCCCCAGCCAACAGCGTTCGTGCGTCTGCAGAAAGGTCCGAGGTCAGCCGTCTGATAATCTTCACAAGACTGCTCTGATGAATCAATGGCATACGCGAGCGTATTGCCCAAGAACTCCTAGCCTCTTGAAACGTAGGTTCCTCTTCAATTGAAGGTGTGCTTGAAGAGTTGTTTGGTGCCACGTCAGATACATCTGACGTCCAACTTGTATTCTCATCAACAGAGGAAATCTCTAAGTCGTCATATGACTAACTAGAGGAAGAGGTCAGATGCCACGGCGATAAAGATGAGTCGGACGGATACATTTCCCTCATATTCTCGGCAAGTTGACGTAAATCATCCAGAAAACCTTTCTGGGCACTTTTACAAAGTGTTCTCATAGATACTGCTCTAAACATTCCGCAATAAAAGCAAAAAACGGTCAGTATAGACAGAACAGGGGTGCAGGCAGTTAAGCGACCGCGTCGCAGCACGACAGCGCAGGAAATGGCGTGGCACGGCGCGCGCGGGATTGACAGCGCAGTTCCCGATCGATTTTCCAATAACACTGCGTGCATTCTCTTGCGCCCTTAGCGACGGGTCATCGAGGTTCATTAGCAACCAATCAAATTTCCGATGCGATTGACGTACGACCGTTCGAGCCTCGAATCGTATTTCCTTGCTATTAGGGAATGTCACTTTTTAACTTTGTCTCTTGAAGACAAATCACCTCAGTCTTATTGTGTTCTTTTTTTTTCAACAAAAGTAACTCCATATGATGAGTTTTGTTGAAGATCGAACGACAATTTGTTGAAAGGAAGCCTGGAATTGACAGTTTCTCTTTCGGTTGACGCTTCCCTAATAGCAATGAAATACGATTCGAAGCTCGACCGGTCGTACGTCAATCGTAGCTGGAATTTGATTGGTTGGTAGTTCACCTCGATGACGCGTTGCTAAGTGCACAAAAGAATGCGCGCAGCGTTATTAGCAAATCGATCGGGAACTGTGCTGTCAATCCCGCGCGCGCCGTGCCACGCCATTTCCTGCGCTGTCGTGCTGCGACGCGGTCGCTTAACTGCCAGCACCCCTGTTCTGTCTATACTGACCGTTTTTTGCTGTTTTGCAGAATGTTAGAGCAATATCTAAGAAAACATTTAGGAGACGTGCCCAGAAAGGCTTTCTGGATGATTTACGTCAATTACCGAGAATATGAGGAAAATGTATCCGTCCGACTCATCGTCATGGCATCTGACCTCTTCCTCTAGTTCGTCATATGACGACTCGGACATAGAGATTTCCTCTACTGATAAAAAGATAAGTTGCACGTCAGATATATCTTACGTGGCTGCAAACAACTCTTCAAGCACACCTACATTTGAAGAGGAACCAACGGTTCAAGAGACTATGAGTTCATGGGCAATACGCTCGCGTATAACATTGATTCATCTGAGCAGTCTTCTGAAAATTAATCAGACGGCTGACCTCGAACCTTACTGCAGACGCACAAACGCTGTTGGGTGGGACAAAGGATGTTTCAACGGTAACGGCAGTGGACAGTGGTGAGTACGTTCACTTAGGACTTGTAGATTAGAAATTTTGTATCTTTCCTTATCCCTTCTTTTCATGTTGGGTAGTAGCTCATTTTAGAGGGAAAATCCAATGAACCGGCGGACGGTTTGCCGGGTCCCTCGATACAGGATAAGTCCAGCAACTTCAATTACGGACAGATTTTAGACTTATTTTTGTATCCTCCATTTCCAACAATTTTTTAAACAAAATTTACTTTACTTACTTGCTCAGTCTTACGAGAGTCACCCTATCATTGGTAAAAAGTGTATCAAAATGTAATGGGGGTCGTTTTTAAAGCGTTTACCTAGTTGGCGGACTACAGAAGGAGAAAGGGGTTCCACTGTGCGATTGAAAAATGAGATACGAGTTTTTCGGATCCGATTCGCGTCCGACCATTCGTACGGTCGTATCCGATTCGCGTCTCATTCGCGTACGAATTGTTATTAGGGTTCAAGGCGAGTTGCCAACTGCAGTGGTGTTTTTTCCACTGTGCAGGTTTTTGTTGATAAAAGCGTGAAGAACTGAGCACGGGGGAATCAAAAATCCAACACATTGGCCGAAAAGTGCAACAGCTGGCTTTATGGAAATTATTCGGTAAATTTTTCAGTTTACGTGCATTCAAAAGGTGCTAGCGTACTGTAGAGATGACCTTATAAACATTGTTCAGACAAATAAATAAACGTTAAAAGACAGAATACCAAAAAAATAGGAAGAGGAGTATACAATTTCAGAAAATTTCCTCGTGAATGGAGAGCAAAGAAAAATGGTGGCTCAAATTCAAAAGCCCGCTAAGGAGGATGATAGACACAGCTGAGTATGGCTTTTTTTCTTTTGCGGAAGGATGGCTGAGGCAAAACAAGTATTTCCGGAAAATGAAGAAATGCTAAGATCGTAAGGGGAATGTACGAGAGACGATTTAACGTAAAAAAGACAACCACCGCCACTCTTTTCAACACAGTCTTGTCGATATTAACTAAAATTATCTAAAGCGAGCGTCAAGTCTAAAATAAGACCATGAGCCCAAGATTCTGTGATGCACATAATATCTGGGTCAAAATCAAAAACTACAGTTCTTAGCTCAGTCATCTTTTCCCAACTGACCTCGCGTTGAGTGGAGCTAAGTCACTTTATTGAGGGAATTAGGCTTTGTGGAATGCGGGATACGCTCATTAGTGTTTATAAAAAGGAACACTTGGTGAAGGGGAAGTTAACTGCAGAAAAGAAGGTGTGGCGGTAAGTAAAATTGCGGCGTTCTACAATTTGCTAAGCTGATACTGTTAAATAAATTAGGATTACTGTACAAAACATATTTAGATGGTTTATATTGAGAAGAAGGCTAGTTTCTGCGTTAGTGAAAATAAGAGAAGGCCTTAACATATATGGGGTGAGAATAAGATTTGAGAATGGAACAAATGGTTTTGGAAAACTGTTACCGTAGGGGTAGGGTTAATTAATCGGAGAATCTGAGAAGTTGTTGGGTTGGGATAGTTGCTAAGGAAATTTTGTGTATGTATAGTATGTGCTGGGTGAGGTATTCTTCCAGGGAAAATTGTAGTAGTTTATAGTCGAATGAAGTCGCTGCGGACTTTGAATTGGAACTTTTCTAATCTACGCCAGGTGCGTTGCAGTCGCCTAAGAGTAATAAGTTATCCTACTGGAATATCCATTTCAATGAGGTTAGAATTTCCATATCATCGCTTTCGTTCGAGCTAGGACGTCAGCGAACAAGGCATAGTCAACGTCGGCAACTGTTTGACTCTAATTTTGCAAGAAATTATTTCGTACTTTCGTAGCACTATGTCGAAACTTTCCAAGTAGTTAAAGATATTAGTAATCCGCCAGTCGACCGGAGTGATTAATATGGAAATGGCGGCGATGAATCCCTTTAATTTTAACCTTTCGAATTAAGTCTGACAAATTTTGTTTTCAAAGACTCATTATTACCGACGGAGCTGAAAAACTCTAACTTGCTCTTTAGCTATTAGGTAAATTATCCTCCACTGTGCAACTTACTTGTATTGTCATTTCCATCGGCCTGGCGTCCGTGGTTTAAGAAGATTTATCTGCAGTTCGAACGAGTACAGGCGTAGGCTACGAAGATGGTCAAGAATCTTAGTCATCTGCTATACGAAACCAGACTAGTCAAACTTGATTTATTTCCTCTCAATTACAGGTAACAACGCGGTGATCTCATCCAAACCTACCGGATTATCAGATGCTGCGAGTGTGCCCTAGAATTTGCTGACTTCTCCGAATTGGCTGAGACGGAAAATCTGTGGGAGCCTCCCTTTAAACTGCAGAAGAAGTTTGTCCACACGGACGTCCGTCAGAACGCCTTTTCACAGAGGGTCGTTGGTGCATGGAATGGACTCCCTGATGAGGTGGTCCTT
>WEDG01004778.1:0-118440 GCA_017591395.1 Schistocephalus solidus | reverse complement strand
GTTATTTAAACATCAGTAACGCCAGTACGGAGATAAAAGCACAGGGCCCTACATGCCGGCCTCAGATCGATAAATCGATTGACCGAGTTCTCAGCAGAGGCCCGGGTTTCAATCAATTCTCGGCTTGTCTTGCATCTGGCGTGGGCGATGATCTTCGTGGCTGCGAAGTTAAACTCATTACCCGTTTCGTAGGTTTAGTCCATAACTTGCGATAAACCGTCACCCCGTCACAAAGCAAGCTTATGCCCGTGTATGCTCGATCAAAGCATACTTTCAGTCTGTCCTGTGTAATAATGCGAACATTTTCGGCCCAGGATGCAATAAACTACCTCTAATTGCTCATTAGGATTTAATTTGTCCTTGATTCTCATGACCATACTGTGGATGGTAGCTTTGGGTAGGTGTGTCATTCCGACACCAAGTTCCGCAAAAATGCGCTCGGTCGCTTCTGACACGTCCTTGATGTATGGCATCGCATGCCATACCGCAGGGGTTGGTTCTGGTTGGGTTCTCAGCGGATTAACACGTAGACATCGGCTTATGAACGCCTTAAGATAACCATTCCACATAAACTGATTGCAGACGTAAACGGGCCTCACGTGCTTTTTCTGCCGGGTTGCTGCAGTGAGTCGGGATGCGTTTGAACAGTGTTCTCACACAGCTTTTTTTGTGAGCCACCGGATGGTTGCTGTGAAAGTTGAGAAGCTGCGTGGTGTGGACACCTATTTCTATGTCACATTTGGGACTTCCCCTAACGAGTACATCAAGGAAGGGGAGCTGCTGTTCTTTTTTCTTCTTTCCTCGTGGATTATATATCTGGGAAGATCAAGTTTAGGTGATCATGGAAATGCTGCAGCATGTTCCTCTTCACGATAACAAATGTGTCGTCTACGTAACGGCGCCAAAAAATAGGTTGCTGTTGGGTGAAAGCGATCTTTTCCAGCTCTTGCAGGACAAATTGTGCCACTAAACCGGAGATTGGGGAGGCCATTGGAGTTCCCTTGATCTGCTGATAGATTTTTCCGACAACGGTGAACCAGGTTTTTTGACAAAATTCGAACAGTTTCATAAGGTGCTCAATTTTGATAGAACTCTGGGTTTCGTCGCAGGGCTCCTCCAGTTTCTGCGAAAGAGTTCTTGTGCTAAACTCGACGGGAAGATATTAAGACAGAGTCAAATAGCCCAGGGGCTGGATCGGCGCAGGTGGCTGGCGTGGTGTGAGCCTGCATTTACGCGTGCCACCTTACCCCTTCGCATGTTTGGCATTTCATATGCGAGCGCAATCCGAATAACACTTGCCGTTCCCTGATCAAGCCGCTGTGTTGTACCGGCGCTGCTACTACGTAGAGATGTTTCGAATAGTACCCTCCTCACTTACTAGAAATCATACCTCTTGCCTTTTATGGCAAGAGGCAGTCAACGCCACAAAGTCGCTGGCAGTTACTTAACTGAGGTTAGACCGTGAAAAGGCGTGCAATCAAATTAAAAAGCAATGTTTCTTTATGATGACAACGTCATTGCTTTTCGACAACATTTTAAAGACGAGCGTTGATAAAATGAGCATATATTATCCAACGATCTTTGTGTCGTTTGAAATGATGTGCATTGTAATAAACGAAGTGTGTATATATTTTTTTCAGCAGGCTACGCTCAACGTCTCTGATTGGAGGGCTGCCAACTGCAGACACCAATCAGATCACGTAGAACTCATGAACTGCAACTCGGGCATTTCATATGTGATATCTGAGATATTAATTCCTTTTGTGCGAATGCTTGCCTTGAAATCGGTCTCAAAATGTTAAGGGAGCAGGGAGCGTGGTTGATGCTTCACAAGTCAAATATCACTTTGCCTTTGTTACATTACACTAGTTTCACACATATTACGTCCACTTCCTTGGTTTAATACTTGTCGTTAGTTAAGGACTGGATTTCCCTTGTTCTCAAAGACGTAAGGGGAAAAAGGACTACAATAGCCCAGACACATGCCTGCCATGTGGATGCTTAAGAAAGAAAATAATGGAAAAGAAGACTCCAGGACATGTGGTTAACAGAGCTTACAAAAAAGGTCTTTCTTATACAAGATCACCAATAGGAATAACGTAGAAAAACAAAAAAACAAAAACGTAGCCTGCCCTAACAGAAATTTTTTAGCCCTGCCATACAGCCCGTGTTCATGCTACCTTAACTAGCACCACTTGTCCAGAGAAGACGATGGACTCACCGAGAGGCTGCTGGAATTCCTTGAGAGTTTTCCCATAATTGGCTCAAACGCAGGCTGTCCTATCTGGGAATGACAGATGGCATACTCGTGACAGTTCTTAAGGCAGCTCTACGACTAGGAAGGCCGATCGAGGAGATAGCAAACGCAGTCAATAGTAACTGGATCAGTGGAGTTCGGCATGAGAAAGCTGCCATCTTTTTTAATTGCAGACAATATAGGAGAAAAGGGAGGAAATCGTTGATGTGGCATCAGCAGGACAGAAAAATTTAACGCTCCTATTATAAAGGTGGGATTAGGGTATATTTTTCGAAGGGCGACTTTTACCTAACACATTAATTTACCGTAATCGTTGTTTTACGCTCAGCCAATATTTAACCCTACCTTATTCCCAACCTTACCTAATGACCTAACATAATCACCAATCGTCAGATTAACACTAGGCCTAATGTCAACCATAAACCTAATTTCTGCATTGAACTCAAAGCCAGATGTATTACGAAGTGTTCTATTCTCATTCTCCTACCAGAGGAAAAACACTATGGATACCAGTAATAACAACAACAATTCGCTATGGGATGAGATCGTCAATCCATATTTTCTGGCTCAATGAGATGATAAAACTGATCAGCCAAATTCCTGTGGAACCTCAAAAAGACTGCATTAACCTCTTTGAAAGGAATTAGTTACATCTTGGGAACTCTACGTTTTAACCCAGGCACGACATTGTTTGGGGAAATGTTGGATGACGAAATAATGAAAGTGGTCACAAGTGGTAAACGTCCTCGTGCAAACATCGAGGCGTCTGGCAGTTCTGATCTTGTCATTGCAATTTTAAGCAGACCGACTCACAGTAGGACGATAGTCTCTTAAAATATCACCTGAAATCATAAACAATAATTTGACTCCAACAAATTACCTAAGGCGTTTGGTGATATTACGTAGTTAACAGCCTAATCTAAAGCTTTTTAGTCGCATCAATGCTGGCTTCTGAATGAATTTATTTCTGCCCACCTGCAAGAGGCATTTTCTGGAAAACTGTTCACTTAATTAGCATGTATTTGTCTCATTGATATTCCTAATGCTCTTATAAATTCAAATATATTTTAGTGAAGAAGTGCACAAAAATCCATTCTTTTATTCGTTCAGTTGAAAATTTTGCCTTTATCAGAATTAAGGATTAAAGGATTTCTTTCGGTTCTGAAAAAATATTCTTCAGTGTAGAAATTCTTTTTAAATCTACTAGCCGCTAAATGTGCATTCGGGGTTTCCAAATTATATGCTGTATACATCCCGTCTAATAAGAATCATAAATGCGATTAACCACAGAGAACGTAGTCACACATTGCTCATAAAAATTGCACTGAATTTAGGTTATCTTGTAAAATTTGTAAACGGAGGAAGATTTAACGGCCTGAAAAATCTCCCACTTGGGCAATTTTTAAAAATAAAAAGATACTCCTTTTTTCTAGAAACTATTTTTGAAATGATAGGGGTATCGAACTTCTTTGCGAAAAAGTCATACTAATTTAGTAGCCATTTGTACAGAGTATACTTTTAGCAGCCGGTCGAAAGGAAGCTTGTTCAAATACGGTAACCCTAACGTGACTGCTATATCTTGAGATAAGTCTGCACCGCAATCAAATTCACAAAATATCTTATGTAATTTTTTGAAATCGAAAACGCATTTCTGTAGTTCAAGTGACATTTCAGGAAATAGCCGATATACATGTATATATAAGACCTGATAAAGGATGCTACATGTTATGTGACTTCCCTCGCTCCACTGCGTGTTGGCTCAGGACACTGTCCTATTGCTTAGGACCTTACTGTACGCTTGTTCTCAGAAATACGAGAACTTATGTGCTATGACGGATTTTGTAGATCCATATTAGGCTTCGACCTAAGTAAGATAAAGAGAATTTTGGATCTCATCACTAGAATCCGTGGGCTAGCTGATATGCATAGCGTGGTTTATTCGGGTCGAATTGCGAGCTCTAAACCCTGTCAATAAGTGATTATTGTAATTAGCTCCAGTATATTTCCAGTGCGGAGATTGACGGCCATGTCTTAAGAAGGTCCGTTAGGTATGCCCTGTTCCTCATATATTCCGACTTGGATAGGCCACCTTTATACGTATTATCAATACGTTTGCCACAATACACATGTGCGGTTTTCTAGGTCATCAAGGTAGGGGTTGTGAAACTGGATGATATGGGCTTCAGCATTGTAAAACTTCATGTTTCTGACGCCTGTCTTTATCCACTTATCAGAACGTGGTATTCGGGTTCAGTAAGATGTAAATGGGTGCCTTCTATTAAACGACTCGAAAAGCCTTTCTCGTATTTATCAAGAATAGGTATCTGAAGAAAATTGGTTTGAACACAAAAGCGTTTGACTTGGGAAGGAATTCGATCAGCTGACGTAAGCATCACCAGAGCGTATCGAGCGGATACCTTCTCAGTCTTTTAGCAGTTGAGCTTAACAACTTTTATTTAACAGCTTTTATTTGGGCCTTTTTGTTGTAATTTTTGCATTTAGAAAACAAATTTCTGTGCCAGTTCAAATGCGCCATCCTAGGAAATAAAACAAATATAAGTCATTGAAACAATGTTTTTTATCTGTTGCCTCTATTTTTAAGCCAAGGCGCTGTTCTAGGAACCGGTTAGAAGTAAAAAATATTTTGAAATAATCTCTGCTCATGCATCGAGGAATAAACAGTTAGAAAACGGAAAACACTTTATAATTAAGGAACTCTCTACTAGTAAATAGTTTAAGGCCATTTTATCATCTAAATGAGATCTATTTGAGTCCTATAAATGTTGCCTACATTAAAGCGCATTCATTCTTGTCTGTAGACTGCGGGGGGAATAAGTGAATAAATCGTATGATTTAACAAAGAACGTTACATAATTTTCCTGGTGCCGCCAACCAGTAGGTCGATGAGCTGAGTTGATTTTGAAACTGAGCGCAGATGGAATTCTGCGGTAACTGGAAGCTCAACCATGAAGTAACGACCGAAAATAGACTTTCATAATTCTCTTTTTGTTTCTGATACCAAATGACAAGAATGATATGGCAGAGATTAAAATTCGATTAAGAAATGGAAGTTTCTTGCGGCCAATGGGTTCGCATAACTTTAGTGGATGGAATCTCTCCGATCGGTTACGGGACTCAAACTTTTCGTTCTGTATTGGGACACACTCTCAAGTTCCGCCAACAGCCACACAACGACTAAAAGAAGTTAAGACAGAGGAACTATGCTAACAAAGACAAGGGAGACAGGAATGTTCACTTTTGGATTATAAGCAGTCGTCAGCCACCCATACCCAACCCCAAGTGGTACCTCACACGAAGCTCAAACCCGCAACATGTCAATCAGAAGTCCAATAGTCTAACCATTCTCCAGAAATTAAGACAGAAGTGCTGATACGTAACAGCAACCACCATACCGGCCAGCAACACGGTTGCGTGAGCCCCTTCTATCGGTAAGTTGAGAAGGGCTGCAGTGAACAGGAGGATTGGCAACCATTTGTGGAGTGCTCGAAGTGAATTGCTACTCACGCGTCCTCGTTAAGCACCGAGTACGTTCATACTTCAAGAATATCTTGGCAGCCCACTCACGGCAGACCGGAAGCTCGTGTCGAAAATTGTCAGGTATGTTATAGCGGGCCAACGGGCAGAGTACTCCGCGTAAAAATGACCGATAAAAGTGCGGAAGAAGGATGCTAACACTTGAGAAACAGCCAACTGTTCAAGTCGGCTGAGACTAAAATCCTTGCGAGAGGAAAGAGTAGCAAAAGGCCTGAAAGGTGGTGGGCTCCCTTATCAAGCGCCACAATCTCTCCTTTATATTGAGTGCTACGAGGTTGCGTGAGCGAAGTAGTTTGTCGCAAATTCTGCGTGCGGATGAACCCTACTTCCGATGCCAAGTCATTAGCATTCATAATTACAGGAGCTAGGGGGTGATATCGTGGCCACCAGTAGGTGACTTATATCAGGAAATAACCAAAATGCTGAAACGCGTTTTCGATTAGGAAGACTTACGGAAGTGGGGTTGTAATATTGTGGACACACCAGGATGCAGATTTTTAGATAATATTTTTCAGCCGTCAGCAGAAAGCGCACTTAGAAGAAATGACTACGCATAAAAGATGTATTTTGTCTATTGCCTTTCGAATAGCTAAAACATTTAAATTTATTTTATAGAAATGTGGAGCAAAATATACTTTCAATCACATTTACTTCGAATATTATACTCAAAGAAAAGCCATTAAAAGTTCGTAAATGTTTTCTTATTGCCGAATATCTTTTCATTTGATTTGCTGTGGTATTTAAGTTTAGAGTTTTCAACCTATAAGCCGTTTGCTGGTTATGCGGTCGAAATCATAAATTTCTGTACGTCATTAAGCATGTATTGCACAGTTTTCATAAAAATATGCAACGAATGAGCACCTGTTCAGTATTTCGTAATGGAATTTAAGACGTTGAATTGTCGTAAAAAAATGTAATATTCCGAAAAATTGGCGGTTCAAAAAAAGGTTACGATCAGAAGTTAGCATTTCGTCGAGTATAATAATTGACAAAAATATGCATGTTTTAGCATGTTTTCTATAAAATGTATCGAGGGTGTATTTAAAAGTTGTTGGTTTTCGTATTAATCCTAAATATCCCGAGGCTATGCCGGGCGAGTATCGGTATTACAAACCTACACATGAAAAACAGACTTCAAAAATTCAATAAACGTTTCCTGAAATCAGCAACTTGGATGAGGTTGTTCAAGTAATCATAGCAGCAATTTTAGTCATCTGTAGTGAATCCGAAGCTGGTAGATTGAATTGCTAAATGCCTGAGTTTCACGGGCAGTCTTTTAGTGCTGCAATCAGTGTGCCCTATCCGCTGTTACCGAAGGGCCTGCAATAGACTGAGAATTAATTCTCTGACAGCTGGTTACGTGATACATACTCCGCATTGCAAAGAGTTAACTTATGCGTAATGTTTTATCGAATTCCGCTCAGGAGATTTGCTCAATTTATCCCACCACCTGTTTTCACGTTCTTCGTCAATGATTATCCCATGCAAGTCTTTTAGTTGGAAAAACCGAGATGCTGCAGGCCCTGAATTTGTCAAAAACGTATAAAATTGGAGGCAATTTTGTGTGAGAGATTGGCGTTAGGTGTTTTGCATTGAAGAAGCAAAGACGGTTTGACTAGCATACGTACTCCTTCGATATATTTGAATACAAACTGTACAGTAGATTGCCTTACTCATGAAAACTCATGGTTTTCACAAGAAAGGGCCTCTAACGCAAACTCGGTTCATGCTGCATCTCCCAAAGTTTTAAACACGTTAATAAATGATGGTTCTTAAAAGGAAGGCATTGATTTTCCCTAAAAACCAGAATTTAAGATAAGAGCTATATTACAAATCAACCAAATAAGGTTAAATATACGTGTTCATAAGGAAGGATGGGCACATTAAAACGGAAAAATAATATAAAATAGAAACAAATGTACAAGATCAGTATTTTGTTAACTGTCCTTTTGAATTTATAACAGCACAAAGTATATGTGACATGGAGGTAGTCAGGTTGTCTATAGTAGTTTGTTCAATATGAGTATGCAACACAAAATCAAGTTTTTCTTCCGCACTAAGACCTTTCTTTGCCTTATGCCAGTTTCTTTTGATAATTGCAAAAAGGTTTTCGATTGAATTCAAGTCCGAACTGTTCGCAGAAATAAAAATAGATTGCAGTCCGCACGCGCAGAGGCTGGCTAATGTCTAAAAATTTAGATTATCATTGTTAACCTAATAAAATTCATATTTCTTTAGAGCGATGAGCTGGGGCATGATCCCGTAAAATAATTGTGTCCATTCTTCGCCTGCATTTGCCGTTAAAGCTGAAAGCATCCTTTAAAATGTTAAGAAACACCTTGCCATTAATAGACTCCGTTGTCGACCGCCACATCGGACGTTCCCAGAATCAGTTGGCCATCCATACCATCAAACGTCGGCAGTTCTTTAAAGATTCTGTTGATATAGTGTGTTCTCGGGGGAAAATTTTCCCACATATGACCATCTGTGCCGACTTCGCCGGCTTATCTATAAATAAGACCTCATTGCACAAGTAAATGCTCTTCCAGAATGATATCTTATAGTCAATGTACTTTTTAGCAAATAACAAACGTTCTCAGATAAGTTTCCTACTTAAAAAAGGCTTGATTGTGGTATTTGCCTGGTGCAATTCAAATTCCTTCATCATTTTCCTGATTAAATTCATAGACAACATTGGTAGATATTCCCTGTGAATGGTCTAAATGGGCATATCATGCTATATTTTAAGTGTACAACAAATAAAATTATCGTCCCGCTTACTAGTGGACCGTTTTGGTCCACCCTGCTTTCTTCTAGGCACGGTTCGATCATTTAGAATGCGCCACAGAGTGACCTTATTTATATCGAAAATACTAGTTAAAGAACCACGCGGCACTCCTTCTGCTGCAAGTTTCCGTATTCGTTCATAGTCAACTGCAGATTGATATTGTCTGGACATCTTTCTCATACGGCGCGACAGAGAAAAATGCTGGCATGTCGCGGCTTTTCGTATATATGCTTGTTTAAAGTTCCAATTATCGGTGTGATAAAACAAAATACACTTACACAACTTAAGTATTGAATTTTTTGGCACAAGACGCCACAAATTTGCAAAACTGACTTTTTAAAACTAAATCCGTCCTTGTTTACCCGAAAACAACGTGATTTCTCATATCTGCATTCACCTGATTTTCCTGATCGTGAACTCAAATGTTCCATTTCCTCAAAGAATATACTTTCAATTTTTCTAGCTTATATTGATTTTCCATTATAGTTCAATGCATACAAAAAAGAAGATTTGGTCCAAAAAGTTCAATAATGAAAGAAAACCCCTGGAAATCAAGAAACGTTGGATTTCGTGCCGTTTTACCCAGTTTTTCTTTCAATAAAAATAACTGAACTGAACTCTTTTTAGAAAAAAGCTTTTTTTGCCTTAGATCCGTACAAAAAACAAAATTAACAACCTCAAATGTGTTCCATACTACCAAATTTAATTTTAAGCATCACATTTCATGAGTTAGGCAATCTACTGTACATGTATATGTGAACCGCATTGAAAACGAAGTGACTGGATAGAAAAATCAAGAAATGACCATATATAAGGTGAAGAATATAGGTGGATAATTAGATTCAACCAGCCTTGGTCAAGAAAAATATTGAAAGTGAATGTAAATGGCAAAATGTTCGTGCTGGGTTGGGAGCAGTGAAGAGGAAGGCAGGGCATGGACATGCAGTTACGTCGTTGACAGAATTTTGGCCATGGCAAATTCCGGACCATTAAGAGTTTCTATTGTTTGCAGGAGATCGTCGAGCGAAACCAGATTGAGGCTGCTTTTACTGTTACCAGCTGACCAACTCCCAGTAGGCCACTAAAGATATTACCTGCGAGTGTCCCGAAAGAGGCCAGCAATTCCCCTTAATAACCCATAAACACAAGTTTCCCCTAATGTTAACTTCCGAACTTGGCGTAATTAGTTTATTTTAGTCTTTATTTCTGTAAATTGTGCTGATTTGAGAGACTTTTAGGAATTTTTAAAATTTAAAGGGCCTCAAGGTTTTTACAGAATCGTAAATGCGTGTCAGCATCTCTGTCATACTGACTGAGTATGCTTAATACGATTTCGAAATAACAAGAGACCATTTTATGATTGAACAATAATAATTAGCAGTGGAATGCATATCAAATGTGCAAAATGAATCGTCCAAGCAAGAATGAGGAGTGCTCAACCATTAAACCAAAGTAAATAACCCAATCAACCGCTGTACCTGGTGTAAGGTTGGCAAAGACCATCGCGAACACATTGAGCGATTCAAAGTCACCTCTCTAATTCTGACGAGCTAAAATGCAGTAGATATTGTAATGTCCAAAGGAATATTAAAATAGGGTCAAGACTAATAGAGCGCAGCGGTTTTTAACACAGTGCGTCGATTGCACAGGGAGGACACATCGTTGACAAGAAGAGCGCATCTGTGATCAGCCCGGCAGCTGCACCTCTGATGGCGCTAGGTGAAACCAACTAGCCCAACAATGCCCAGAATTATACAAAAATAAATTTTAAGCTTCATTTTCGCTTAGTTCCAAATGGAAGGCCGGAAAATTTAATTTTCATCTAATGGGCTTGGGAGGCTTTAAAAGCCATTTCTGGCTCATTAACCATCATCAGCCAGTCATACCCAACCCCAGGTGGTGCCATACCCGAGGCTTAATCCTGCAACCGGCTGCTCAGTACTCTATCGCTCTTACCATTGAGCCATCGGCTCGTTGTCTTGCCAGTTTTGATAGGGAATATAGGCGTTCGTTGACGGACGCTCACCAATAGCTTAGTGAACTCACTCGTCACGGTGTGCTTTATGGCTCTTTTTCGAGTCTCGCCAGCAGATGGAGTAAGCCTAGTGGTTGAATGGGCAGATGAATAATGTCAACAAACACAATTGGTACTTTTATTTTGTGGCCAACGGTACTGGATTCCGCTACAGGATAGAAGAGCTGATGAAAACCACGATAACTCCAGTGATCACGTCATCTACTTTCCTTGAACGAGAATTTGAGACTGATAGCTCTACGTCTAGTGAATCAACATTAAATGACGGACTCTGTAAATGAAATCGACGACCTGATAATTAATTGAGAAATATGAATGTTTTTATAATTTTTTCACCATTAACTAAAGCTTACCACATTTTTGAACACTTGGCAAAAGAGACAACGTCGCATGCCAATGTGCAAGACAGAATGTTCATAATGCTAGCGTTGAAATTAAGAATTTAATTTTTATTCTGCTTCTTTTATTCATTCAGACAGAGTTGCATGCTGGTATTAGATTTATTATGTACGTTACAGCTACAACAGCCAGACGCATCAGATCTCTGATTCTGGGGTGTTTCAAAAAACGAAATGAGACTGGTCAGCTCCCGACTTTATCTGATTTCCAAGGCGGCTATGCATTAGTCGCCGATGTTAGCCAGAATCTCAACCACTTCAGATATGAGCCAATGCCGCTGTGGCAGGCACAGAAAATGTTTTGTCACAAGGGGCTAGCCGATCAGATCCGAGTAAAAGATAAGGAGCGTCTGTTGAGTGCTGCCACATAGATCCATGATTAGAAAGGTCAACTTACAGTACTGCAAACACAAATTAATTAAGTGAGCTTGGAAGTCATCTGGTGTGACGCTTTATTTTGAAAGTATTATATTTCAGTGTTCAGCAAAAGGACCTCCATTAACCATCAATAACAATTGGTACGTTAAGGAGATAACAGAAGAAGAATATAAATCGAAAAACCGAAAACTGATACTCTCTACATCAAAAACGGTCGTTTTAAAACGAAAAAAATTTGCTCCATTTAGTTTTTCCTCAAACCCTGGCTGGCGTCATTTGCAATAGACCACATTAGGCTGGTAAAAATTAAAATAAATGTGGTTTATTGCCCTACCTTCTGAACATAATGGGGTAGCCCATGGTAGCGAAATTAATATTGCTTCCTTATGCTATCCTCCCTAGGCAGTCAGCTAAATGTATCATAATTTTTGAATTCCATACTTTGCATAAACTGGACGAGTAATTTAAAGCGAATGTGATAAGACGCGGGACTTTCAATCGAAGCCTCCTAGCTCAGGTGGTAAGATCCTTGGCTGCGAATCCCACCGAGCAGGCCGATGTTTTGGCTATTTGATTCAAATTAAATCTCTAAGTGTCAATGGGAAAGATAGCGAGCAGTATATTGACAAAATGTTCCTGCTTTATGCGAACTAACTCTACCTTATCTGCAAAGTTGGAATGCTTATGCAGTTTGCGCAGGTCATTTGCATGAGATTGGGATCTTGGAAACAATCCGCCTGATCTGAATTAAAAAAACCATTTACAACCATATGACAACTTTTAACTTGATAGTGAATCAGCTTACCCGTTTGAATAAATTGTTGGCCGATATTCGATAAATATTATAATAAGGAATTTAATAAATCTGCAGATTACCTATTTGTGGACAGATCCCGGTTTCAGTGAAATAGAAGGTGAGGTACCGTGAAAAAGTACTGAATTTAAGTAAGGCGTCTCTGAAGCAAAACATTGTTCACTATTAGTAGGCGCTCTGCCTCCGGATGACTGCGTCAACAATGGACATAGGTTCGAACTACATGCCTCTACCAATCCAAAAATAAAGAAGTATTTTCCTAATCTAAAACTCATTCGATTAAATGAGCTTTAAAAATCACGTAGCTGCTGTGAAAAATGCAAAAAACCTGAAACATCCAAGTTGGCTATGCACACCATAAACTAAATTTTCACCCTTTTCTTAATCTAAAACCCTTAACTCCAATTTTAAATTAACGACCTATAATTAGAGGATTCCTGCTACCTGAAAAATCAAATCTTTGCTAACGTTCTAAGAATGAAGAGTGCCAACTCGAATCGAAGGTATTAGAAGAACAAAATAGGTTTATCAGCGACAGTACCTTCGCAGTCTTTATCGACAGGCGCATTTTTGAAAATACAGTTTTGTAAAACTGTGGTGTGACGAATTATTTAAATCCGTTACAAAATCAATTAATTAAAGTGCCAAAGAACCATCCTGCGGATTGAGAGCTGATTGCTTAAGAAATCCTTTTTGGGTAGACGGCTTAAATATTAAACTTTGTAATTCCATACGGTGCAGAATATTGGCCGCTTAACTAGACCCAAATGTGATTAGAATCAGGGCTCTTGGTTAGTCCTCGTAATTCACTTGGTAAGGGTGTTGACGGTCCTCCAGGCGTAGGCTATATACCCACCGATTCCACCAAAATTTTTATATTTGAATCTGGTAAGAATAAATGAAGTATGTTAACAAGCAAATCTGTGAAGTCTGAAGATGGGTTTCTGCTGATGAACTGAAAACGACAAAATTTTACCGAGTTGCTCTACAGGCTGAGCTAGTGCAAACAGTCCTTCAAGTTATGCGACTAAATGTGCATTTTCTTTCCATTCGTTTGCATGGCTAGTCTGTTCAAGGGATTAGAGTCAAACCGCCTGTCTTCAGCCGCATAACAGCTGTGTTTTTCAGTTGGTCACCGTTTAAAGCCAGTCCGTATTTCAAAGGGACTAGCACAATTTTATGGGAACTATCTCCTTCGCCTGACAGTCTTTAAAGTAAATTTTAAAATGTTGCCTATCTCCACTTTATTCGGCTAACATCAAAGCGAATCAGATGAGGCGAGTCGATAGTTTCGATAGTCTATCATTGCTATGTGAAACAAAAGAATTCATATTTATTTCGTTTTCTGAATATTTATGCGCAGCTGCATTGCTGGAAAACCGCAGAAGGTTTCACTTACTCCAGCTTATTGTTATAAAATATCAATGTGGAAAGTAGCTTTTCAAAAGTCATTCTTCCTTCACTAATTTGACTTATTTGCTTGCATGCATTTTCGTGATAAGGAAAAATCTTCATTTTATTAACCAGTAATTAAATTGCAAAGCTGCATTCAAAGGCCTTTTTAATTAGCGAAAGTTTCTTGTGTTAATTGTTGGCTGCTAAACTGGAATCAAATTGCCGCATCTCATGTTTTTTTGGTAAATCTGCACTGATTTTTAGAGCGCTGCAAATACTGACAAATGTTTAACTGAAGACGAAATTAAGCATTTATTCTGAGAAATAAGACAATTTACTTCAGCAACTATGCTAACACTGCTTGTAAAACGTATGCAGAAGGCCTGCATATAAAATGCAAAACATCAAGTGTTATCTCCCGGAATGGTATCAGAAATAATGAAATGCACTTTCAATTTGAAAAGAACACATAAATACTGTTCTATCATTAATATTCTTGACGTGTAATCTCAAGATATTCTTAGCCACGGTAGGAGACCAGCTTTTAAACGATCTTTTTTATTTTTATATGTATTTTTTTAAAAACATGCACAAAAATATATTTCCTTGATAGAAAAATAAAGCTTTCAAAGTTTATTATTGCAGAAAGGATATCATTCGGATTTATAAAAAACATTGTTCAATACCCAGTAATGTTGAACCTTGCTTATCGTTACAAATTGCATTCAGGGTTTTCAAGCTACATGCTGTTTAAATTTCACCTTAGAAAATCACGCATTTATCTGCCGCCCAAGGAAGATGTCACAAAGTTCTCATGCAATTTTGTAATGGGTGTCGAACTGGCTGCACACCATGTAAGCAAAATTACCAATTGACAGAAACCATCGTTCATGAATGATTATTTTACGCTTTTAAACTTCATATTTAGATAATTTCTAAAAAAGAAAGAGGGCATAATGTGCTATTAATGCTTGAGTGGATATTTTCGCTTTTAAACTTCATATTTAGATAATTTCTACAAAAGAAAGAGGGCGTAATGTGCTATAAATGCTTGAGTGGATATTTTCTCTGAACGAATTAGAACATTGGAAATCAATGAGAAAAATCAATTCTAATGTATTGCACATTTTTAATTTTTTGTTTTTGAGGATGGTCGGCCTAAAGCTCGTTCAAAAGCCGACAAGCTGACATGACTAAAATAACTAAGAATAAGACTGCAAAATAGTTAATAATATAGTTCTACCTAACTATGCTTTTCTGAAAGAAAATACGTTTCCGAATTTCCTTTGACATTTTATGCAATTGGAAATCTTCTATACATATCATCCCCACTTATTTACCTCCTCAGTAGTGACACTATAAATACCGAGTTAGAGGTGATAAAATCATAAACGTAACTGGTTTACACCTTAAAATCACCTTCTTTGACCTAATTCCAAAGCATCCGAGAGAGCGTCTGGCCCTGATGCTTTATCGAGGACACCTAGGCATATATATGTTTGCAAAGGTTATGAACAATCCAGCAGTCATATAGCACGAAAAGGACTAAATTCGTTAATTTCTGTTTTTTTTTCCACCCAACTGACCGTTTGTGTTCAGATAGAAGTTTAATTTTTAGAATCAAAACTAATAATAGCTGCACAGTGCAGCTGCCCTTTGAAATACACAATTATTTGTGATTAAAATACTTAGTGTCATTTCCCAATTAACTAGAATCCTACGCGACGCAGTTAATTAATTTACCTATAATGGCACGCAAATAAAGTGTTAAAAAGTGAATTATAGTAATTTTTTATTTTAATTAACGCTTATAGATAAATATTTGAGCTCAATTGTTACACGAACATAATCAGTTCACGTATTAGTAGGAAATACTCTTAAAGGCATTTAAATGACTATTTTATGCATATGTTTTTGTCTAAATCGAAACTTCTTTCACAAGAAAGCATTTCTGACAACGTAGACAGTGTGAATGGTCACTCAAATACTCCCAACGTATTGCGGATATAAACAAAATTTGCGAGGTTTAAAGAAACAATGTACTTTCAAATAAACTTGAGTTCATTCGAAATTTCTGACATCCTCCTCCTGAAATATGAATATTATTTGAGATACGTGAAGTGAGCTGACCAGTATTTAGCGCTTCGGTAGAGAAACCAGATATGATTCTGCTCCCTTCTAAGTTCTTAAACTTTGATGTACATTCCAGGAGACAAACACATTTGACAAGGCATTGACAGGCTTTGTAAACAACTATTTAATTACAACTTCCTTATATCAATAAGTGAACCAGCAAATAGTCTTATTTAGCACCAAACATTTGGTTGCCTATCACTGTAACGCAAATCTTGCTGGGGGAATCGATCGACGGGAATGAACTCAACCAAAAGAGCTGTTTTTAAGTATTTTATCCTTTCAAATTATAACTTTATTCCGCAGAGTATACACAAATATTGTCAAGAAGCTATTGCTATTGCAATGATAGCCTGCTCAATCAGGTTTAGGAAAATGGGGCAATCGGCAGTGAAGAAAATTATATGGTCATGCATTACAGCATTGGTAGAGAAGCACTTTTTACCTTTGAGGCAAGATCTAATGTGTAAGGAGGATATTGGAGAACTTCCAAAACCAACTCCGGTAACGTTGACACCGTCACTCGAGCGGTGGGATGCAGTAGAGAAGCCATAGATCGGTTGACAAACGTAGGTTGTTTCCGCAAGTTTTCTGACCAGTTCATCCAGTAAACATCTGCCATGATCAACGAGCCAGTTTTTATGGAATCATAATGGAGTACAAAACACAAAATCACCACCATATTCCTATAATGCTTAATGCACTTTGGGCTGTGGTATGGTGGAAGTCCCTTATCCAAACACTGTGCCGACCGTTTGCAATAACGGTATTGGATGAAACTTTTATCAAAATTACAATTCGTTTCAAGTATTAATAATTTTATGATGAGAAAAAAAACATCATGCGAGCTTCCAAATTATATATCCTCTGCTCTCCATTCAATCCACGCAGATCTCACGTATCCTAACTTTTTACTTTACCAACATCAGCTAGGTGAGCTAATTTTGTATGCTTAATAACATCAAATATTGCCGATAATTTATGTGCAATTCGAGATGGATCTGACTCGACGGTATCTTAAACCTAATCAATTTCCAAATTTTATGCTGGCTGAATAGGTGGCTTATTCGTGAGGCTGAAGTTACCAGAAAAAAAAATGGTGCAAACCAATTTGATCCTGTTTGCAGTGTAACAATATCAGATAAAAAATAAACCGTTAATATTCGAAATTTTTCCGCGATGGTTTATCTTGAATTAACATATAATATTTCATTTTTGTGTAAATTGCCGGCTTTTCCAAATTCAAGCAGGAATAATATAGCATTTCCTAGAATATTGTTTTAAGTGCAATTGTAACGATAAGCAAGGTTCAACATTATCAGTGATTCGTTTTAGATCGGTGTTGTCAATTTTATTTGGTCTAATTAAGTGGCTGTTGAGGGGCAATTTACTATTTTACCTACATTTATCCGCATATTGTTTACATTCATGGCACATTTAGCCCCTTATTCGAGCTGACAGTCAGATTTCATCAGCACGGAAAACCCCCTCTTACCATATATGCCTTCTGGATAGAAGTTCAGATGAATGTTTTGCTGATATTATACTCCTTTTAACAAAGATTCTTATTCTTCCTCTGCGTAAGGATCATCACACCGCTTAATCGAGTTGTTGAATTGAATGATCTGAGTTTGTCTGTACCTTTGCCCGACACATGGAGTAAGACCGAATAAACCCTGTTCCGACTACAGAGCTTCACGTTCGCTCATTACTTGTAGGTGAATTCATCTGCGTAACAGGTGGATGGGTACGACACCACATGGATAATTTTGTACAAATTGATGAACTTATGCTATTTAACAACACAAAATAACCAAAAACCTGTTGTAAGAGTTTACCAACAATATACGATGAGAGTGCAGTCGACAAATACCCACAGTGCAGTTTATAGATTACATTCACAGTATTATATCCGAATTCATACATGAAAATTGTGCATAGTGTCAAGCACTTCATTAATAGTTTGTTAATTATCTTTAGTCGTAATTAAAAAGCAAAAAAATAGTTTTTTTTAATTGGATGTTGATGGAGTTATCTTAAGATAAGATGCAATGTGAAATCAAGTTGAGGTAACAGAAAGAAAATTTATGAACGCCACAAAACTTTTTATTCGCACAGCATACTAATGCCTTCAGAACTGTTTGAATATTGTAGCAAAATAAATGTTATCTTGAGAACTTAAAGTTAAGTTTATGAGCTGGCAATATGGTATAACATGCAAACTCAATGTTTAGTACTGTCTGCCCGTTGGCAATTTAGTGAATATATGCAGATCTTCCGCCCTCGCTAATTAACTGTGGCCCAAAAGTCATATAATCTTGCAGCCTGTAACTACAAGCCTTAGTCCAGAATGAGCTACTAAAACTCACTGATAAATTACCGAACAAAGTAAACAAAGCAATTTAAAAACTAGTGATTTACCAGAAAAAAACACGGGTCATGTTGGGGTGCCCATTTATGAGCTGAAAAGCTGTGCTATTCAGTGGCAGAATATCGGCGTTCAACTAGTACCTTTGCTGGCATATAGATTACATATCTTCCTCAAAGACCTGACAGTTTAAAGTTACGTATTTAAGATTTAAAAATAAAAAAATACTTATTCGAGGGTGTATCTATTCATTCACCATGGTATTATAGCAACCTTTGGTTGAGTTCTCCCTAAAGTTAAAATGCCACCTAAATGACAACTGCTAACGCCACCTTCCATTGGAGCATTATCTGCTGGTTAGACACAAGCAGTCAGAACACAGAGATCTGTGTCTATCTGCTTTTCCTTCTAGTCTGCATGTGAGTACAAAAGAAGCACCGCAGTTCTTTTCGTGACGTACGATAATCTGAGTTTAATTTAAGGAAAGCATTGAGTGGATGTCAACTCTGCAACAGCTCCTCAAAATGTGGAGTATTTCCCTGCAATGATTGACCACATTGTAGAAAAAGGAACTTGGCTTATCTAAATTGCATAACAATCGACTAAGCTACCGTTCGCATAAAAGTGGCGATTCGTTGTCGGTCGGATGCTACCATTATAGCAGATAATGTCTTTATAATAAAAAGATTATTTAAATCAGAGTGGGGTGTCCGTACCCTAGATCTTGTCTCTTCTGTGCCACAAAGCCTTATTTTTCGATCAATGTACAAGCACATCCTACCTGGTCATCCAGAACCACCGCCTACGTAGATTTTACAATTTGTTTTCATTTATTGGTTGACGGATTTGTCGGTTCAAGTTCCCTTTTTACCTCATCATCACGATGAAGGCGATGCACCTTCTCAAATGTAAATTTTTTTGACACGCTTTGTGTCTAACACATAGTTCCTTCCTGTTCCCTGAGAAATTAACCAGATCACCTAATGAAACCTCAATTTTTGTTATCAGTATATCAACTGAATAATTTAGCATTGGCAGATAGACGCTCATCTATCGATTATGGGACTAGTTTGTCCCATTCTGCCTTGAGGCTCCCTTCGGAGCCCCGCCAGCATCCTCACCATGGCTAGTATTACAGGCAGAATAAAATAAACGAAAAAGATAAGGGAGAAGGGAATGGACATTTTCAGCTCAAAAACCATAATTAATCAGGTGTACTTAAACCTCATGTATAAAAACATACGAGGCTCGTAACTGCGACCTAACTATTGGAGGTTCAACACCCTAACCATCGAACCTTAGACTCGTTGTATTACCAGTCTACCTTGTTTTTGATAGTTATGTCCTTTGCCAATGTGTGGCTGCTGGTAGGACTCGAGAATGAAAGCAATAAACAACAGGAAACGTTAGGCTCGTAACTTATCGGTGAGCTTCTATCCATCAGGATTTAGAGCCTCGGCTGTTGCAACACCAGGGGTTGGGTACGGTTAGATAATGAGGTATAATAAGCCAGAAACAGCCATTCAGTTCTCTTTTGCGTTTGTCAGTTGTCATCTGAAATTTAAGACATAGCAATGGAGGTGTCCTGGACTTAATTAACAGGAAGGGTACACATTACCCCGTCGAAAACGTAACCCTAGGTTAACCCTACGCATAAACTTATCTTTTAAACCAAATGTACCTCTTATCTTCTAATATTGGGCTGAAGGCCTCCTAGATTACACAGAATCCTATTCCTGTATCCTATGAGTAGATATAAAAGCACTGAGTTGTAGGTTTTATTTTGAGTTTGGATAAATTCTCGACATCAGGCCTCCTGCGAAAATCGTAAAACATTTTGTTAAAGCTTCGGCGAGCATGCATTCGTTAAGTCCGGAACCGAACGCATTTACCCTTCCCTAGCAAACAAAAGGCAAATCCCTTTATAAAAATTTAAATACTGCTCAATTTTTGCTTTTAAATCGCTTCAATAATATGGGTGGCAGCGAATGTTTATCCACTTCAGAAAGTCCTTTTTGCCAATAAAGGCTGCCTGAAAAATATTCTAAGAAAATTGCAAAGCAGAAAAGCTGACTATGCAAATTCGACTGACATAATTAAATGATTCAAAAGCCATTATCCTTTGGCGGAATAAAACTAACAATGAAACTAAGTAATGGAAGGAAAAGACACTTGAAACAAGGTTTGTGGCCATTGCGAGCTATTATTTGCAAAACACCTTTAAAATGCGGTTGACCGACTACGTTTTGCGGTAAAATTCAATCGAATTCAGAAATCTCTGAATGGTATTCCATTTTAAAAAAGGAAACATTTAGAAATTTGCGCTTTTTGTTTTCCATAAATGTGTAATACTGAAAAAAATGGTTTGAAAATTAAGAAAGTGTGGTTCAAAATTGCGATAATGTACATGTGGTGTGATAGGTTTTTTGAATGGGACATAGGTTGCTTCACAATTTTTCTCAAAGCCCGTCTCTACAGTTTCTCAATTTTTCCATAATTTCCTAGTTATTTGGCAACTGTCGGAATGACTGATTCTGGTTAAATGCAGAAACTTTGGAAAGTATATCCAAAAACCATGCACAACAAGCATTCTTGGAAAAACAACGAGGAGGTTGCGCGTAAACGTTTTTAAAATAAGATCGCACATTCTTTTCAAGATATAAATATGTGATGGCTAAAAACAGACAACAAATCTAATACTGATGTGCTACGTTTTGGCCTGAGAGCGTTTGTACTGGTTTCGGCCAGCCATTTCTCAAATCCAGGTAACCAATTTTCTCTCTCTTGATCCCAAATCAGCGCCAGACCGCATGTTCTAACTTGCTTGCGGATTAAAAGAGACGGAAATAAAATCAGCGTGCAGGGTTCAACCATGAAAAAATTAATTTTCATAACGGAAGCTTTGTTTCATTTTAAACTCTATGAAATGACACATTAGATAATACTTGTCATGCTGATTCAATGCGGACTCTCGTAACCATGCGCATCCAAAATTGTTTTACAAATCTTTTACAAAAATACACAAAAACAAGTGACTCCGTATCGGTGATAATGACCTGGCGTAATATATGAGGTGTAAAGGGAGGTTTAAAGGCGAACTGATCTATTGCATTAACAAGATTGAAAATTCAAGTAGGCACTTATAGTCATGAAACAATACCTGAAATTCCAGCTGAAGGTTTCAGAAGGAAGGATCTGTAGAGATTAGGTTTCACTGTTCTTTACAGTGGAAGCTAATTGCATGAGTGCTTTTATTATCTTTTCAGAATCGCATTCTGCATTATGGGCTTCTTGACTATGCCACTCACTGCGGGTTTGATAGTTTAAACTGCTGACTTTAAAAGTAAGCGCCAGCATTAGCTTCTGCAAGCATGATGGACCGACAAACGTCACTTCCATAAAACACATCCCCGCCTGGATCAAGATCTTGGATCTGCAAGTGATGGAGTTATGGCGTCAGTCGCGGACTGCAACAGTCAAATTCCTTGGACTTACTCATCACTTGTAATCTAAGTAGAAAGGGATGCACTTTCTTAAATAGTTTTATTTGAAGGACGTTGTGGTTTCACATTGGAATAAAGACGGCCTCCGGAAAGCATGATGAAAGGCACAAGGGGTGTTGCCTTGATTGGGTGCGACAGACACGCAACCATATACCTATTCTGTTTTGCGGCTTCTACACATGTCCCCGATGAGTATATTTTGTATGTTGTCTGCTCCTGCGTTGCTTATCTCTGTCACCCCCTCCTAGCTGCTCGTATGTTTTACTTTGCTAGACTGTCCATACTGCTAGCATCTGTAACAGTCAAAAGCCCAACTACCAGCTTTCTCGATGCTGATGATGATGTACTATGTAAACCTTATTATTTTATACCTTTAAGACAGCTTCCTAAAGGATCAAGATAGTCATGTCATGCTTCGATTTGTGTCCGTTTAGTCGATACAGTTAATGTTAGGGTTTACTATCAGGATTCTTTTTAGGGCTAATGGAAGGAGTACGAAGTAATTTAGTGGAAAGGACTAGGAAATGTTAATGAGGCTAGGGGTTAAGACTTAGGGTTGGGATTTAGGGATATGAAATAAACCTTTGTAGTTAGGGCTAGGTCTTACAGATATAATTAGAAATTGGGATTTAGTGTTACGGGTTAGGTTCAGGATTGCCACTTAAGCTTAAGGCTTATTGGTTTATGTTATAACCTAGCGTTGTCACTTGGATTGGGGCAGTTGGTTCCTGTTTCCAGCAGTCTGTTGCCAACTAGTCCATACCGTTTACTCTCGCCTTCTGTGTTTTCAGACCGTTTAATTGTAAAACAGCTTTTGAATGTATACGCACCTTTCATTAGGGCATTTTGGAGTATTTATACAGTGCTATGGGTGATATTGCAGTTCCTTCCCAGACTCCTTGGTCTACCATCGTCTTTATCCCACCTGTAAAACCTCCTTCCACATTCCCCCTATAACAGGAGACCTCAGTATAGATTCGCTCATTGGACTTACAGTAACTGGCCTATCTCATGAAATCCTTGATATTTCTTTAAGGAATTTACCGAAAAAGAGAGTTCTGAAACAGTCTTTGTAGTGCAGAGGGCCGTTTGTGTCATATTTTAATATTCTTCTAAACATGAAAACGCTTTTGAAAGATAAATAAACGCCCTGAACAAAAGTCTGCAATCAATATGCCTAAGATCGATTAAACAACTCTTATAATACGTTACCTTTTCATAAAATATTTTAATTGGATATTTCGTTGTCAAATATCTGCGACATTAACCATTTTCGAAGATTAAGTCCAGGAATAAAGGGGGAAATTTGACCAGTTTTTCAACTTCGCTCTAAATAAGGAATACAATATCTACTGAAAATGAATGACCTCACTTATTTCTTTCTATTAGAGCGTTTTTTGGCTATACTTGCTCCCTTTTCGGCCTGGTTATAAGCTTACAAATGCATAACCAAGTGGCCAAATATATACAAAGATTTTGCAAAAAAATGCCAATCTTTTGCATTTTTCCATTTTTAAGTTTCCGTATTAGTTCATAGTCAACTGCAAATAGAAATTGGCAGGATAACTTTTGCCTCCGGCGTGACAGAGAAAAATGACGGCATGTGGCGTCATTTAATATCGGTGTGCTAAAACAAAATCCACCCACACAAGCTAATTAGTCAGTTTTTTTGGCTTGAATCTTCAAAAATGTGCAAAACTACATTTTCAAAACTAAATCCATCCTTGTTTTCCTTAAATCAATGCGATTTTTCATATCTACATTTACCTGATTTTCGTGAATACAGGACCAATTTTTTTATTCTCTGAAGGGATATAGTTAACATGTTTTAGCTTATTGTAACATTCGTTTATATTAAAACGCACTCAAACAATAAGGTTTGGCCCGGAAGATGCAATAGATGAGGTAACCCCTGGAACTCATGCTACGTCGGAAATTGCCCCATTTCGCCCAGTTTTGCGTTCAATAAAAAGAGCTTAAATTAACTCTTCCTTAGTGAAAAGCATTTTCCGCCTCAAATAAGTACAAAAATCCCAAGTAAACACTCCAAATATATGCCATACTATCACCTTACATTTCGTGGAAGACATTTAATAAGTTAGGCAATCAACTTTATAAATACGCTCCTCACAGTTGGGTCGATTGTGTGCTACTTTATGAAGCCTTCATAAGCGGCTCTTCTGATCAGTGGGATGCAAAGAGTACACAGTGGTTTAATCTGCAGCCCCAGTGTTGGACCATTAAATTTCTTAGGATACTGGGACACAAAACTGGTGCACATAATTCGAGACAATGTGTAGTAAATTAGAGCATAAACACGCGTTCGGTCGGTTTTACCGAACTACTCATATCTACTTTTAACCTGCGCGGGAGAAAATGTGTTCCGAAGCTGTTTTTTAAGTTTCATGCAGCGATATCTCAGGACAGTTAGGATCCTATCCATCAGTTAACCACCTCACTACCTCAAACAGTTTTCTTGATGTTGTGTAGGAAGGCCGGTGCTACCTGAAGGACAATATAGACAAATGTTGCCACACGCAGCCAGAAGGCTCTCAACGTGTTAAGCATTCGAAATACAAAGCAGGGAACCTAGCATACACATAATTCTGATGCAGAAAATAAAGCTTATCAGCAAACGAAGCATTTTAACTAGCGTAATTTATATACAATTAAGTTACAAATTCAGTTCAATTAAGTCTTTCATTCAGAATTTAAGTTTAAATATGCCTCTTTGTCTAGGTAAGGCAATATTAATTAGCGTACTGAATAAATTCCTTGCAAACACCAGGGGAATTTGTGCAGTTACAAAAAAACATTTTGGATTTTTGAGGAGGGTTAAGGAAAAGGTTGAAAATTTGTGTGATTTATTTACTAAACTGGTTTGGAAAGCTTAGTAGTCAACATTAGATTTTAAGTTACCGATCCACTTACTTGGTATGCATTTTCACCATGAACAAAAACACAATAAAGTAGCAGCTTATTTTTTCCTGCGTGTTTGTCTAGAGAAAACTAATTCAGTCTGAAGAATAAGGCCACGAAAAAAAGCGGTTGATCCGAACCAAATGCTTGGGCAGCAATAAAACATCCACACTGGAACACTTAAGTCGCAAATGAAATCTGCCTCAAAAGGCACGCAGAAACCAAGTTATGGAGACCGATAGTAAGTTGAATCGGCATAGTACAGTACTGGGTTGGACACGGGTATAAGTGCCTTGATGAAAGCTCGCCGCTTCCTAACTAAACTCACTCGACCGTTTCTGCCTTGGAGTTCACTCTTGAGACAATTCAGCAGCCGCATAGTGGCTAGCAGTAAAGATAGATAGACAATGCCGACAAAGACAAGGGTTAAAGGTGTAAACCTCGGCTGAGGCATCGCCTAGGTTTGGGCTGAGGACGGCAACTGAGACAGAAATAGTCATTTAAGTCTCCTTTGTCGTCTTTAGCATTATTAATCTGCCTTTACTTCTACTACCTGCTGTGTGATTGCTGGCGGAACTGGAAAGTTACCCACAAGGCAGAACAGGATAAGAGAGATCCGTTAGCGATCAGTGAGTATTCGTCATTGAAAGTCACTATTCCAGATCTTAACCGGCAAGACAACCTACCCTTGGCTCAATGGTTAGAGTTGTGGACCTCTGAGCAACAGGTCACGGGTTCAAGTGTTGGGTGGTGTACCATCTGGGGTTTCGTATGACTGGCTGATGATGGTTAGTGAGACAATGAGACCATCCCAGTTTCCCCTATATTTGTCGGCGTTTTCATCTACGTGTATAAGTGCTCCCCCCACTACTACCGGCGCCTTTGCGATAAATTCTGGGAGTTTGACTTATTTCAGTCTAAAAACAATAACCAAAATCCCAAACCATCAAACCTTGCATCAAAACCTAACCCTTCCATAATCTGTTCAAGAATTCAACGCCAATCCAAATGTTGTATGCGGGCACTTACAGTTGACTTCCTAGTTGATGCCTTCTTGTGTATTATGCATAAGGCTCTCGACAGAAAATTTTCAGGAAATTATTCTTTCTTGTACTCATTTGATAGAAACGTATGCCTTCCTTAAACCAAACCTATGCAAAAGGAATATTTTCGGATTTAAAACGTGTATAATTGTAAGATCTTTAGACACTGAAATCTCCATTAGTAGAGTATCCTACCTGGAAAGGTGTATAACTCACTTCTTGGCTAAACAACATTATCCAGAACTATTTTAAACCTTCATAAGTACTAAACAACAACTAGGTAATTAATATATGATATACCATAGACAGGATTTATACAGCATGTGACTTGAAAACCTTGAATGTATGTGTTATGGATTTAACATTATTCGGCAATAAAAAAAGTTCTTAAATCGATACATACCCTTTCGCGAAGCCTAATCTTTTAAAAGGGCGTAATTTAGTATCAAAGTATGGCCAAAAATATTTTTCTGCGCGTTTTCTATAAAATAGTTTTTTTATTTACAAAGGCATGGAAATTCCTTGAAAAATGCAATTACATACGTTGTCATTTTAACAAGGTTTTGGCCTTGCCACCAGCCGGAAAGAATTTCCTTTTAAAGTCGGATATCTGGCGTGATCCAACTATTGTGGTAGTATGCCACAATCGAATGAATAGTAGAGGTTACAACTCTGATAACCATACAATGAAATATGTAAATTAATGTAAAAAGGTTTTCACCAGACGACATGTTCTTTGGAAGAAACAGGTGCTTCTCTTTCTGTGAATTAAATTAAAACCAAAATGTATGAAGTCACATAATTTCAAACGGCATCTTTGAGATAAAGATGGGCCAACAAGTTACTGGTCGAGTAAAATTTCACTAAAAGATGGCTATTTTATTCGAGAAAAATCCGCAAAAATATGCTTTAGTCTTTCACAGCAAATTTTTAAAACATAGATGTTATTTGAAAAAAGGACAGATAATAATAAAAGTTGGAATAGTTTCAGTTGCTGCAGACAAAAAAGCCCAATTTTAAAACAAGCAAAATAGGGAAGCTTGCTTTTATGAAAATTTGCGAATAAAATAGCTGATTGTCATACAAACTATTCCTGGTCAATTAATAATTTATGAGACTGAACGTCTTTTGTATTGTTATTTTGAAAACGTATGCGAGTAAGCATTCATTCTTCCGTTTGTCTTTTCCTATAAATTATAATAGTCAGTAGCAGAAGTCATGCTTGAAAAAGAACACGATAACACAAAAGAAAATAGTTTTCTAGGGAGCACGTTGGTAACTTGGGTACCCGAATTACCAATAATCAACTCTTTGCCAATTGTCTATCTCACTATGTTATGCCAGGTGGTCTTCTGTCTACCTTGTGTCGCAGGGTTGAGCGAACAGCCTGTAATTGCTTGCCATCACTCAAAATAGGAGGCAGAAATGCCAGCTTTGTCAGTTAAATATAAGGGAATTGCACGTATTCGCAATACAAAAGTAGCCACCTACGCAAAGCCAAGTTAGACGATTGAACCATATGGTTTACGCCACATGTGAACACTGTTAACGACAAAATAGGTATTTCTTTTCCAAACTGCCAAACAAATTAACATTTCAGCTATTAAATTTTAAATAGGAATTAATTTATAACTTGAAATAGACCAAAGTATTCGACGTTTGGCTGGCATAGACCAAAATATGATATAAATATTTCGACCGAAATTAACAAGTCAATGCGGGATAACCGCATACTATTCGTTAGCTGCCAACAGGAATTTAGTAGTATAATTTACGAAATTGTTTATCAAAATGGTATAAAAGGTACTAGCTACAAGTCCAGACACGTGTCGTGGCAATATTCTGCCGCTTTATGGCACAGCTTGAAGGGTTCAGCTCAGTATTTGGTCCCCCAGCCTTCCTTGTGGCTTTCTGGTTGGTCATCCAGTTTTGAAGCATTAGGCTATTCATTCCATTAGAGATTACTCTGTAACTTGGAGCAGATCAACTTATTCGAGGGTCTATAACAACTGACAGAAAGTTTTTATGAATATTTGGCCCATAGTTTATCAGCCACTGGAGGATAAGCATGAGATAAACTCCCACTTTCCCATTGACTGGATTGCCATCCAGACATTTGGGTAAATTTGCGAATTCTTACCCACTTTTCAGCAGAAAATAGAAATTTTGACCACACACTCAAGAAACTACTGCTAACATACACATCAAATGTGCAATTCCTTTGTGATAAACAACTATATAAATAAATCGATTGCTCTGCTATGGGCCCACCTCTTGAGGCTCTTTCAACCAAAGTCTTCATTAGCAAGATGAATAAATTTCAACTGAGCTCGAACATTACGGTCGTTAGGTTGTTGTTATCCCCACAATTTCCACTGGAGAATCTGACATATGTGACTACTTCAGTGCTATAGATAAGGCACATGTGTCGATGTAGTTCACATTGGAGAAAACACTTGCTGGTAGACTATCTTTCTTATACGTTATTTTAAGCAGGAGATTTTATATCAGAAGACGAACTTTAGCAGTTTCGTACCTTTAAAATCGCAATCTAGTCAGCAGTTTAGCACAGAGGCCTGGGAAAAATGTCTTCAGCAGACAGAATTGAGGAAAAACTTAAACAACCTCAGAACCTACTTCACGAGTGCGGGCATCCCCAGAGGCTTATTGTAAGAAATATGTGTCAGCGAACAGAAAAACCCAACACACTGACTGCTGAAGAGTAAACTCAGTTTCTCAAAGTCCTCTTTCGAGATGACGCTGCTATTGAATTCCTGAGATGACGCTTTGATCAAGCTGTCTCGTAAACTTCCTCATCAGCTTGACTTCAGATTTTTTTACAACCAACACGATTTTATGCGGAAAAGGTACAGATAGTTGACATCTCCAACCCTCTTAATCTGTAATGACTCCTTCACTTGCGCCGGTGCAGTAGGTCATATTGGTCGCCTGAGTCGGTGCTTATCCAAAAGAATAGGAAAATACCTCCAGGCATGGCTGGGAAAAGGTATCTTTCCTGAACAGATTGTTGATTCTAGGCATTATGTGTACCTGAATAAAACTTCATGAAGGCCACGAAGCTAGCCTTAGTTACTGGAACAGTGTCTGCTAGTGACAGCAGAACCGGTCGCTGTTGGTTTAAGAAAGCCTGTATTTCGCGTGCAAAGGAATCTCGTACAGACTGCGTACTTCCAGTGCTCAATGGTCAACTAACTGCTTGAAAATATCGACTTACCTGAATTCTCTTCCCTGACACTTATTCTTCAGTACCCCCACTGTCGCCCGTACTTTCACACCTCGCTCGAATGTAAGGACCAACTATAATCACTCACATGCTTCAATTGACCTCATTTCCGTATAAATGTACTGTCCTGATAAAAATTAATCGAAAACGGCAAGGCAAAGAGCCCATGGCTTAATGGAAAGAGCGCTGGGCTGACGATCAACAGGCCGAGGGTTCTAGCCTCGGGTGGGCAACCGCCTGCGCTTGAATATGATTGGTTGATGAGAGCTGATAAGTCGGAAATAGCCCTTCAAGTCTCCCTTGTGGATTGGTAAACGCTTTTCGTGGCCAGCCAGAATGAATACTAATCAAAATGTCATCCATATGGTAGTGCCCCATGCGACGTAACCACAGCATGTGTGCAGAAGAAAACTGGAGAGATCCGCAACTCACGTATTGCTACTTTAACTTGTAAACTAAGTGTTGGCAAACACTGTAGACGAAAAGGCAGATTTAGTGGGCCATTAAATTGTCAAAGTCTTAAGCGTGTGCGTTCCACACCTAATATGCCTGCCAATAGGGTAACATTCTTGAGCTTAACTCTCCAACTAAAGCCGCATGATTTTAGACTGCAGACGGAGGATACGTTAGAGCCAGTAAACGAAACCCCGCTATCATTACTAGTTTAACAGCACAACTCCGAGTCTGACCTATTGAAAACGTGCGTGAAATAATAACTGCTTACGTTGTTCAAAGGCTTAGGGCCGTTTAAATCATTAATGGTTGTACAATGTTCGTTAATATTAACCTTTAGGTGGCTTGGATATGTCCGCTCACTATTATTGGGCTAGGTAGGAAACATTTTCTCTAGGACCATGCCGCAAGAGGTAAGAGAGGCAGCAAAAGCTGACACAGTATTTTCCATCTAATTGCAATGCGACGCCATGTTTATAGAAGTCCACACAATAAGAAGAAACCGTCACCTAAGATAAGGTAAAACGAATTTGAAAGAACAGATTTCTGGCACTGAACTAGACAAAAATGACTGATAAACATCAAAAGACATCCTGCTCTCTCCTGTGACGAGAAGCGTGGAATTAGTCCATCAGTTATAAAGAAGGCAAAATTATCAGAAGTAGATAAAAGCTATCAGGAAAGCCTGTACTTAAAGCATGAACGGTGTTTAATAGAACCAGCGAAGGTGTAAACGGAAGGCCGGAAAAACTTAGAAGTAGATAGAAAGCAAATGTTGCTGTGGCTTGCATGGCGCAGAGAAAGCTTCAGTTTTTTGACTTCAACTGCGGGTTTGAGGCGGCATCCATGTGCTATGTTGCTTAGTTAAAATAATACCTGTTGGAAAAATTTTGAAGGGCTTAATATCTGTAATTGGGTCTGGGAAATACTTGCACTATATGCTTTTCTTTATGTAGCTAATAAGGAAGAGGTAGTATAGTATTTGCATCACAACAATAAACATCAGCAGACTCTCAGTAACTGAAATATCAAAGCTTTTTTTATTGAGTAAAGTCACTTTGTGACTCTGAGGAGCATGAGCACACTACCGAAAAATGGGTAGTTTGGAAGCAAAGCAATGATCTAGAGGGTATTTTCTAAGATCAGGTATTTCTTGTCCACTTCCGGCATGAAGTGCTCCTACTGCGCAAACCCGAATATAAGAACTGAATTGAAGGCATGAGAGCGTACATTTGGATGATACAGACGGACGGGAGGTGAGGACATAGTGGGAACGTTCTGGTCGTGCCTTCTTGCTTATCGAACCGTAGGTAAAACATAAGTCGACTTGTCCTGGAAAATTGACAGTCAGTCATAAAAGTGGCCAGGTAGCATGGGGGTTTGTTGGAACATGAGTATCTAAACGAAGTGAGTTTTGTTTAGGACGTGTGGTGTTGAGGGGAGTGCCAGCCTATGATTTGGCACAGATTTTTATAATGTAAGCAAAAAGATCCAGTGAGTTGAAGTTTGCTGTGAGGAACGTCGTTCATCTTACTACTTCTAACTCTCACCAAAATTAAAGATCGAACGGCAGTGGGCTCGGTGCTGAAAACCTTTTTAGGGCTATCAAAGAGAAGATGACGAGTTATTTGACAGTACATGGAATTTTAAGTCTGGTTTAATTGCGGTTTATCAAAAATCGTGTAATGAACTTGCTGCATTTTGATATCTGATCAGTCGTTTTTTTATGAGATCTAGACAAAAAGGGCCTGATCAAAATTTAACGTGTTTTTTATCATTCCCATTTGTTAGGGCATTTTGCAATCAGTTCTTTGCAGAAACAGGTGAGAGAGCATAAATGAATTTAAATCAAACAAAAAAAATAGTCGCAAGAGGAGGGTTGTCACTGTCAAATTCTCAGCCCATATTTAAGCTTAGTGTTTTCTGCTGTGATCGTTTAGAAAAAAAGGAATAAATCCGTAAAATTACCTCTTAAAAACAAAGACAAAGAAACGAACGCATCGGAGATTTATTAGAATACTGTGAAAAAATATAAAATTTTACAGCTAGGATTAATATCTTTCATCAAATAATGATAAAGTCGGAATGAAGTCAACCATGTTTAATACGCGTTGACAGAGAGGAAATAATAAAATAAACTGCAGTTCGACAGGCTGATAATAATTAACAATCATATAAGAGAGGGATGAAATAACTACACCTTAAACAGCTTTCTAACTTTCGGTATAATTAACTAATCTACTTAAAGAGAATAGTTAATTCGATGCCGATTTCAACCGCAGCCCAAATAACGGTAAGCACCACGCTTCTTCGGTTCGAAGAAAAAGGAGAAGCCCCATCTAATCAGAGTTAAAGTAGTATTAAAGTAGTCCTATGAAAAGGATGCACACGAAGGATACTTGAGCTTTTATAAAGGAAGTAAATTGTTTGGATCCGAATATATGCCCACTCCTCCATCAATTGGGTGCACCAGTGAAAATGCATTGCGCATTGCCTTTCCCGGTCGATTACATTGTCTTATGTCAGCGGTCGTCTAAGAGGATTATAATCAGACGCTTTTCTGCTAAATATTTCCTTTAATCATGTGTAGTTTTTGAATTTAAGCTTACTTTTACAAATGCATTGCCTCACGAAGGGTCCTGAATAGCATTTAGCAGTGGAAACATTCGTTTAAACTCGGGATTGAAGTAAAAGATTGGTTGGCCAACCGGCAATTTCTCATTATTGTTATATTTGGCTTCCCGGTGTTACAACGGTAGCATTTAGAAGAGCAATTGGTGGTCTGTTAATAGAGTTTTTCTTTGAAACAAGAAAATTTTGACATAAGATTGAACTCAAGACTTGCAAACTAAATTATTTGGCAGTTTAAGGTCAGCATTTTGCATAAATTTCATCAGTAATTCTTCGACGCACTAAGCTTCAGAGAAAACACTTTTTTTCTTATATCAAAACCTTGCGACCGTTTGGACGTATAAATTTTAGTAAACATCTTCCTCCACCGTCTACCAAGGAACTGCGATAAAAATACTGATTGGTATTAGCTGTTGAGGAGGCATAGAGACTTCCGATGCACATAAATTAGCATACGCTTGCTAAAACATCAATCTTTGAGGCGCTTAATTATCGCCGTTGTCTCAGCTATGTGCGGAAAAAAGCAAAATAAGCCAGTGTTACCAAAACATCAAATAGAAAGCTTACTTGGCGGTTGAAGATTGTGGTCGCATGAACATGGCACACGGAAATGGGTTTTCAAATTTCAAATCTTATTGTGCTAGGCTAAGCGTTGTCATGCGTCTAAATAATGGAACAATGCCAAATATAATAATTTCCCAGTGACAGACTCATCAATTAATTTCCGAAATAAGTTGCAACGCCTTCATCAGATTAAAGGATATCAATAGCGAGAAAAATAAATAATATTAGAATCCTCTGATTTACTAGTAATATTTAATTTCAGGGTTGCCAAAAGTATTTTTCTTTACTGTAAATATTATAAGTATAACAAATATTTCCTGGAACTTAAAAAGTACCAGAAGGCGATCGATTGAGTCCTCACATGACACACAGACCTGGATCAACCGATGGCATATTACCGTCTATGGTATGGGTATTACCGCGGGAATGAAATGCTTTGAAGATAGAAAAATCAGATGAGAAGTATTTAAATTTCATCTACTCCACTGCCTATCTTTCTCCCTAAAGTTTATTTGCGTCAGATGTTTCATTAAAGCCCTTATCCGCTTTGAAGGAAAGAAATCTGTATTTCGGATGTATGTAGTAAAATAATGAATATGCATAACGCTACTTCCTGCTAATTTTTGTCAACCACATTTAATTCATGGGTCGAGGAGCGCAATTAATATTATTCAAAATGATTTTTACTCTAAAGTCGATGGAGCTAAGAAGTAGCACGTGACTGCTATATTTTGACATTTTCCAGGAGCAAATTGGAAACCCTTATAGGAAGAGAATGCAGCAGGCGAGTCGGCAACCGCAAAAGAAAAGATGAATTCTGACCTAAAAGTTCTATTTACGTACATAACACATTTTTCAACCTCTGCTCTGAGGCGTACCTTCCAAACTTTATTTAGATTGTGAGTACGCTTCGTTGCATAGTACGGTTCGACCAGCTATACTGACAGTCAACATTCTCTTCTTATTTCCATAGATCAAATGAATGCAGTCGTTTTTGCCTAAATGCACACATCCGAGCAGATTTCGAAATCAACTCGGCACTAACTCATAATGCACGTAGCCTAACCATAAATTCCACGATAGGCTAACATTTCCGTATCCTTACCATAACCTTTAATCTTAATCGAACGTTACCAACAAAGCTAATCTTCACAACAGCTTCAATCAAATTATAATCCCATCTCTATGCATAACACTTACATTTAGCCGAACGTCTTTCGGCTGAAAGTCCACTGTATTACCGGTGGTCGGTCTTTCTATTTCCTCTTGACATATAGAGGAAGCCTACCAAAACTAACCTACTTTTTAAAAAAGGGTAACTCTTATATGCATAAAAACAAGATTTAAAGAGCCGATGTCAAGATACTACAGAGTAAAACGTAGTTTGATATCAAAACTTCACGTATTTGATTTACTCCTTATAACATTATGATTCTCAAAATGAGCCCTTTGCATTTTAGACTATTTAAAATTTAGGTATTATAAGTAAAACAAAAAGTGTTTAATTTTATTTTAAATCAATAAAATAAGCTTTATATATTTAGTTGACTGTTCTTCACTTAACTTTAACATATATGCAGAGGGACAATAAAAAATGCAGCTAGATTGAAAATTACTGTTTTGGGTTTATTCTGCCTACCTTCAACCAACCCTTACTCAGAAAAACATCTGTGATCAAAATCATAAGCATGTGCCTGAACAAAATGCAAATGGTTAGAGCTCGTCTGTGGACACTTGGCACCTTGTTAGAACGCATGTTTTTGTTTCCTGTCCTAATTTTTATTCCAGATTTTTACTGGCCCAAAATACTACTTGATCAGTTAACCTGCGTTCTCTGTCATCAGTCACCTCTGCAAGTATAAATTTGCCGATTTGGGCCTGGCAATTCTTTGCCTGTTCGTGAACTTTGTCACCCATACGGAGCTTGTTTGCTTCGGGTAGACAGTAGATTGGTGTGCGCCTATTCCTGTTTGAATAAATACCCGATCTGCAGCGACAGAGAATGGCAGGTGGTGAGGCATTGATGAACTTAGTTTCGGTGAAGTGCACATGAGTCATCTGCTAGACCCAGTGTGTGGACTGTCTGCGCTGTACTCGAGCGCATGTTTGTGTTTCTAGTCCCAGCTGGTAGTCAGGGTTATGATTGGCTGAAATGAAGACAGAATAAGCCCGAAACAGACAGTATCAATCTACCCATATTTTCTGACGTCTCTCCTTTCTGCAGTTATATCTTGCCCGACTTCGGCCTGGCAATTGGTTGCATGTTCGTGACCTTCGCCAACTACACGGAGCTTGTTTGCTTCAGGAAGCCAATAGATCGGTGTGCGCCTATTCCTGTTTGAATAAATACCCGATCTGCAGTGACAGAGCATGGCAGGTGGCGAGGCAATGATAAACTTAGGTTCGTTGAAGTGCACAGGACCCATCTGCTAGACCCAGTGTGTGAACTGTCTGCGCCTTACTCGAGCGCATGTTTGTGTTTCCAGTCCCAGCTGGTAGTCAGGGTTATGATTGGCTGAATGCGGGCAGAATAAGCCCGAAACAAAGTGCGTCAATCTACCCATATTATATGTCGTCTCTCCTCTCTGTAATTATAACTTGGCAGATTTCGGCCTGGTAAGTGGTTGCCTGTTCATGACGTTTGCCACCAATATGAAGCCATTTGCTTCAGGACGTGGATATATCAGTATGCGCCCGTTCCTGATTCAATAATGTCTTTTTTCTAACAACCAATAAGAACAGGCAATGAGGCACCGATGAATTTTGGGGTTTTAAAAGCACTGTAGTGAACACAAATTCAAGATTGTTGGCTTTTTATACCTTTTAAGGAGGATTAAACCGAATGGCAACCACCGAAATGTGTCTCCATAAGTGAGACAATAAATCGAGTCACACGGACCGTTTTCGTACGTTAAGAACGTTTCAAAAACCATTAGCTTCCTATGCATACCACGTGGAGCTGGCGTGGCACACATACTGGAAGCAACTATCAAACGCCAAGTACCGAGACCGAAGGACTCACTGCAAAGGTAGGAAGCGTCTGGGGCCGTTGATGATGTCTGGGGAAGTGGTGGAAATAGTAAATACCAAGGAGAAATCTGCGAGTTTACTACGTACGCAGATAGCTTAAAATCCTTCAGCAGCACCAAGTACAAAGACGGGAACCTAGAGAAGGAGGAGGTATGAAACCAGCTCTGTGGTAACAGCTGACTCGACAGGTCCCGAGAATACCTTCAAGGTCAAAGAGACCGAAATTCTCGTAAGAGGTGACAATCACGGGAACATGTTCACGCGGTTCACAGCCGACACAAAAGCGACATAAAGACTCGCGCTACGCGGAGAGGGTATGAGCAAATGCTAAGGTCATTGGCACTACCAACTCCCAAAAAATCCCCAAGATAATAATCAAAAAAGGAAGTCAACTTACGGTGATCAACAGCTTAGAGGTAGAGAGACAAGCAATAATCACATTAATAACAACACTAGGGTAATGAATACGGCAGCTGCTTAATCTGATGGACATTTCGTCACAAGACAACAGGATCTTATAAATACTGCATCACCTGGGTTTTTATCCCACTTCTTTTTAATCGTGTGTGATGAGGAGTTCGATTGCGACTCTGAGCTGTCGGGCAAATGAACTTATTGTTCATGCTCTCAGGTTTTCATACGTTGTCCTCTCCTATCTTCTATCTGTAAAATAGTTTCTAAAATTTCCGTTTAGATTTGTGTGAGCCATGCGACCTGCCCGGTGATTCTTATTTAAAGCAACTAATATTCTTCTCTACTTTGAAAAGTTATCTGGCTGTAAATGCCTTTCCTTGCATGTGTATGGACTTATCGTTTTTGTTTAGGAGAGCATCTGTTAAGCGTTATTTATCTTTTTGACAGTTGAGCCATCGGTTTCACTCAGAAAGTTGGTTCATGGAACATGGCTTGCGCGTGAACGAAAGTACTGTAAGAAGAGACTTGCACTGCATCTACCGCACTCTCTCCTCCGGCCCATTAGGGCTTTGTGTCAATAAAACGTCAAGGAAACCGAAAATGAGTGACAACGCACAGATCAGTCCACACAAGGTATTCTGGTGGCTTTATTTGCATGTCATGTTAGTATCCTCATGAGGGAAATTTCTGATGCGGACTAGACGTATTTTCCGACACGCGATCAAATCGGGCAGATTGGAGGCATCATCCCATAGTACTTGATGATGCCCAGTAAGTATAGATTTATGAAACCAACTAAGATGTTTATAGTCTGACGTTTTGTGACTCTTCGGTGGGACAGTGCGATGACTGGATCATTTGAAATCTTGATCACTTAAGGCTGTTTGTTTTACTTACCCTGGAATAGAAATGTGTTTTTAAACTCAAACTAGCAAACATAACTTTTTATAATTTTTTCACAACAATGTTATTTTAAAAAATATTGCGTAAAGCGTATACTCTGTCAGACGGACGCCCGCGTATTGAGCAAGTCAAATTTTAAGAAATTTTATTAAAACATGCACCCATGTCCGAATAGCCATCGGTTATTTGAGTACTTGTCTGTTGTATTTCTCATCTGTTTTGAAGATTCAGCGATAAGTTATTTCCAACCAGTAATACTTACTCCTCTGCGGTAACTAAATAACTCAATATATATACCTTTGGAAGCTGCTGAGTGTGTTTGGAAAGTCTATGGTTAGCTTTAGTAGACTGATGAGCACGTGATGCGGTCTTCATCTCAGATTCTTCAAGAGTTTTTCCATTGCACACGAGTGACGTTTCTAATTAACTTTTTACCCTATGATGAAATAAGTTTGACTAGTTTTTGTGGGGTTGAAACCAAAGACAACCAGGATAGGGCATGTGTAAAGCCAACACTTTAATAACATAAGTACTAGGAGACCTGGTTGAAGCTTTCGGGAGCATAAGTGTTCCCGGGAGCCCTATGAAAGTGTCAGAACCGCCCAAACCGGGATTCTTGCGTGGCTGAAAGCTCAGCATATGCAGCACCATAATATCAATGATCCACCGATCGCATTCTACGGGACTTGGCCTATTAAATGGGATATCAAACTCACGAAAACCTATAAAAAATATCATTTTACTGGAAAGGTGAATTTGCGTCCTGTGAAAAAAAGAGGAAATAAAAAGCAAAACGTTTGGTGCATTCCCCTACCCTTGTGAAGATTGCTCAGCACAGCCTACAGCCACAATTTCTACATTGGAGACCGTCCATCTTACAAGACACCTAGAAGTTCATACGAAGTTCAATTAAGACAACTTGAAGTTTTAAAAATGAAACTCGGGCACAAGAGTTGCTGTATTTTGAATAATTTTATGAAATCCTCAGAAGAAATCTACCTTTTATGTTGAGTTTTTGACTTAGTTACACAGTGATATAAATGTAAGGGCCAGCTGAGAATTTATCGGAAACTTACGTATGCTCGCCAAATTGTCTTTGGAAATTTTCAAAACTGCCTACTTTGACACTAGTAATTCACATGCAGAATTGCCATGACGCTGTACGTAAGCCTTGCAAAACTAACGCATAAAGCAATAAGCCAATCAAAAATGGCCACCCAGTTTTATCGCGCCTGTATTGGGTTTTATGTACCTAATTTTTTTGAAGTGCTGCAAGGAATCAGACTTCCTAACCGGAACTGATTTGCGTTGATGCTGAAAGTTCAAACAGCTTGATCGGCCTTTTATTCTCTTAGCGCTTAATTCCCAATATTGATCAAAATATGTAAAACTGGCCGAAAGCGTCAGCCTTGGAAAAACCGATTTTTCCATTTTACGGCCACTGGCGTTACATATCGTCAACTCGGTGGAGGATATTTGCAAGTCTGTCTCCACTGCGGGTGGGTTTCTTGTGGGGCCGTGTTTGCTTGCTCTTCTACAGTTGAGTGTTACTGTATTTTCCTGGTCTTTGTGCTCGTAACGACACAGAAATTTAAACGCCGTAGACAGTTTTCGATACCTTTTGAAAGAGTTGGCATCGCAAACCATTCCTCAAGGGTAAGTCGTGCCAACTTTGAGGTGTATTGACCTAAGATGGTCACTCATTGAATGTGGAAAAGTATGACCATAAATGCTAGGAGGGGATGGTAACACCGAACTTGCACAAGGCCAACGAACACAGCCCCACGACGAAACCCACCGATGAGGAGTGAGACTTGGTAGCACCCTCCAGTGAGATGACGATCCTTAAGGCCAGCGTCCGGCAAGTCCCGCAAACATTCATCAGAGTAAAACTGAAAAATATCAATCAATTTAAGGCTGGTTATTTCAGTGAATTCTTTACATTCTTATTGATAGTTCACATTCGACACTTTGAAAGAAAGAGTCGATCAAGCTCTTCGTAAGAAAAGTGAAATCCACATATTTTCCGGTGACTGCACTTCAATTATTTGGAATTTATACCCGGACCTCTCACATTCGCCCATCTGATTCATATAGCTCCGCGAGATTATGATACTCAATTAAATGAGACACATTATCTTCAAGGAAAGAAGCAGCGTGTTGGTGCTTCATTAAATCATGGTACATTCGTTATTGAGCAGTTCTGAGGACACAAGCTCCTCAAACTGACAGAAGTACATAAATTGCCATTTCTTTTACAATTGCTGATGGTTTTGGTCGTTTGTTTAGCCCAGATGAGGCAAATCTTAGGCAAAAACGCCATTTTTAAATTTTATCTGTTCTTAATGAAAAGATCAAGAGGAAGAATAACAAAATTGCAGTTAACGATGCACCCACCTCTTAATGCATAATTGACATGCCATGCGACCAATTTGAATGAGAAACCAGTTTCCCTGTAAAAAAAGTTATTTTGAGTTTTCCTGCCTTTACGCGACAATTTGTCCTGAAAACACACGAATTGCCTTATGGCAATAATAGAGTTCTCACAAGCTGTTTACTGGAGCTAACTAAAAGAACTAGCTACTTCTTTGACACCATCGAACAAAGGTTTCAGGTTTATTAATATAAGCATCGTCATTCTTAAACGTCCCTATGGCGACAACTTGTATTTTGTACAAACTGAGAGTGTTGTAACAATATTTAGGTGTGAATTATTTTTTTGTACACTGCATCCTTTTTCGCACATTTGATGGGCATACGTCAATGTGAGGCGTTTTTCTCTGTGTCAAGATAGGAAACATTCTGCGCATTAGGACTGCAAACTTCTTTCTATGCATTCATAGTTGGTCAAAATCACAGTCTTAAAAGTTCCCCACAAATAACGTGCAATATTTTCCGCAGATATATTTTTTAAATGAATTTAAGTTGCAGAATTTGCTAGTATTTGATTCTTACCGAGAATTCCAATCTGAATACCGTTATATTTCGTCATGATTACCAATTTCAAATTCAGACATTTGTGACCATAATAATGCGCAGTCACTTTGTGGTGCGTTTCCAAATGTTTGCTGGTATGTTTAATGAGCTTTGTTCGCTAAAATGAGTGAAAGTTTAGTAAGTGCTTAGTTTTTTCATCTAAAATGAACGCAGTTTAAACATGGGAAGTCAATGATTGCACCAAGCGAAGGAATTCAAATATCATTATTTAACCTTTAAATTTGTTGAACTCCGATTAACTGAATGGTGCACATGAGATAAATCCTTAATATTAATCTAAGTTTGAATTCACAACGATCTATTTTCTTAAATATTTTACCTAACATTCAACAGGCTAGCCACTTTGCGATGTTTAGTTTCGAATAAGTGACAAGGATGTTTCCAGAAATCAAACGATATGGCTCACACTACCCAACAACACTCTATCTGATTTTACAGAATCCCTCGCAATGATTTGAAATAAATTTAATAATTCTGAATCAGCGATATTACAATTGATTAAATAAATGATCAAAGCCAATTAACGTGCTTTTGTATCCAGAAGAAAAAAAAGAGAAAAAGCTAGATGATACCAACGCATACTGAGCTAGAGGACTACAATTAGCGGGAATCTGAAAACATTTTGCACAAATTAAAAATAGATTCCTTCATTCTCCTTTTTTGGATGCAATCGTGAACTCCCAGTAGAACAGCAATCTTTTTTAATCAGGAAGCACATATTCCGAGCCTTCATGCTCTGCAGACTGATAATAACTATTATCGCCCAAGGACTGTGAAATAAGCTTACGTTGTTAATTGCCTGCGGGTCAGGCCAAGAGCGAGCACCAAAAATTTTATTCCCGAGTATCCGGCTCTTAAAGGCACTTGCGCAAGGACAAAAAATGATCCTTGAATGAATGGTGTATAAGAACCAAAGAGAAGCATTATTATCTTCGGCTGATTTGCAACCGAATATTCTAGGTGAAAATGCCTAGGTTAAAGGGGTGTGATTGAATGATTACTCTCCTTAATTGTTCGAATATGCTCCAAACTTATAATTGATTCACGGCTTCAGACCTACAGTCTCCAGTCGATGCAAACTGCGTGTCCATGATTTACTTTTCTCCCCTTGATTTGGTCGATTAGTATCTCCTTTATTTAATGATAAAGATGTTAATACTCACTGAAATGAACGTTCAATTAATTAGGTAAAATGTAGAAGAACACATATTCCCAGGGAGCTTCTTTATCCTTTTCGAATGGATATAAATGTACAGAATTTAAGCAAGGGGGCATACCAGCAAAACGACCTGGAAATAACCCAACGAGAGGGACGTGTTGATTGGTGGGACACCAATGGCAAGGATTGGTTGGATGGTAAGACGTGAGCCAATAAGCAATTGGATGGAACAGTGAAATGCGGAAGGACTCCGCTCTGGGAAAACCTCCCCCTTATTTAACCAGTTAACAGGTTGTCAGTTAAATTGCAGTCACTTTTGGATCATCTGTTCTTTCGGAATCAACAGAAGACAAAAAGTTGGACCTCATCTCCCCCCATTATGGAGGAGGAGTCCGAAAGACGCATTTATATTGCGCGTCTCATCTGTGGCAAGATAATCACTCCAATTATTTGCCTCACAGGGATTGTAGCAAACAGTATTAACATGATTGTTCTCACTCGTTCCTGGATGAGATCCTCGACTAACGTCTACCTCACGGCTGTGGCTGCCTCTGACCTCATCTACCTAACGCATTCCCTACTCTTCTCCCTTCAGGTATACGCTGGAGCTCGACGTTGTGGCCTTTACATGTACACAGTTCCTATTATCCATGGCACCGCAAATCTCTTTAGTAATATGACTACATGGCTGACTGTCAGTTTCACCATTGAGCGTTTCATCAACATCTCTTTTCCCATTTTTGGACACCGGTTCTGCACACGCCGCAAAGCCCGGGTTGCTGTCATTGTGGTCTGCGTAGCCAGCTTCATTTTTACATTTCCGGACTACCTGCAGAATAAGGTCGTACCACAGACCTACGCAAACGGCAGCCTGGTGCCCAACGGAATGTACCTTGTCACAGGCTCCAAGTACCAGAAATTCCTTACGGCTTTCGGCTACGCCTTCATCAATCAGACGGCCTTTGTCATACTTCCGCTGCTTCTACTCACCGTGTTTAACATCCTCCTCATTTTTAGGGTGTTGTCAGCTCATCGCCAGCGATGTGGCATGTCTAAATCCCCCGACGATCCCAATCGAAAATACACTTCCAGTATTAGATCTCTTGCACCCCGCTCGCCTCCATGTCCATCAGACGCGCAGGACATTACTGGGACCTTTCCACAGAGGACCTGGAACACAGTTATCACCACAACTGTTGCTGTGGCCAAAATTAAACCACGAAGATCGGGTTTTGGCGAACAACAACGCATTACCGTCATGCTAATCGCTATTGTAGTGACGTTCCTCCTTCTTCAGATGCCCAGTACCGTACTCAACATTCTGAGCAATCTCCTGGATATGGATTCGCGCAGGAGGGACTTACATTTCGCGTCCACGTTGATTATTTTTTCTAACATCTCAAATGTTCTGCTCTTCTTCAATGCCACCATGAATTTCGTATTCTACTCCCTGTTTTCGCTGAAATTTCGCACTACCTGCAAGGCTTTGTTCCACGGTTCAAAGTGCGGTGCGGAGTTAAACGCATTCGACACAAAGATGAACAGCACTTTCAAACGGAGTGCATCCGCAACACACAACGCAGGAGGCATAATTACCCGGATACCTCCCGTTGACCGATCACCGCCAGAAAACTGTCTTACATAATAATTCCTAAGTTCAGGACGAGCCAATGGACTTGATGAAATCTAGTCACAATGGCCAGCATGCTCACTTCAGGAAAGCTCATATTCCTGCCCCTGCTACTCAAATTGCCTTCTTGTTGGACTATCACGCACTACTAAAAACTAATAGAACTGCTGCACAGAGATCCAGTGGAGGATGAAACTACCCTCATCAGAGACGCTTTGTATGTGTCTGTGAGTGATTGTGCCCATTTTACGCACACACAGACGTGCTGGATATACTACAGACATTTTCCAAGGAAAAAGAACTAGGTACAGAAACAATGGTCAGACTATCTCACTTTTAACTTTTTTCTACTGTATCAATATTGTCGCAATTCAGGTTGACTTGATGTTTTGCGAAAATTGCGAACATCAACAGTAAAAAGTTTTTAAACATATTTATGTGACAGAAAGAATGGAAATCATGGCACTCATTCAACTATTTCTTTATTCTTATTATCCAACTTAACGATCTAAGTAGAAATCTCTGTGTGAACCTACATTCTGAACGACCTTCATCACTTGTAATTGAATCCGATAGCGGCTAGAGAGTAGTCACATTAAAAGTACTCTCAAATCTGAAGACTGACATAAAACTAAAGCTTATGGCTATGTGCCTGTAGCTTTCCTTGTAAACATTTATGAGTCATGAAATTGGCAAACTTTTGTTTTGCCATAAAAAAATGTTTTCTTCTGAGTGCATCAGATGTATTTTAAATTACGCTCTCCTTTTGAAAATAGAAAATGAAGACAAATATATCCTGTGGTGTATTTTGCGAAACATTAAATGAGTTAAGTTAACAGCTAACCCAAAAACCAATATTTATTGTTAAACAAAACCTTAAAAAAAAAAAAAAATTACGATCATGTGTACCAGTTCAAGTCAAGTTAATAGGATTGTTGAAAATAGGGCACTACATATATTTTAACAAGTTTACAGTAACAGGGCAAGCTGGCTTAAATTTCTCAGTATACTCACTGGGGTTATCGTACGAATCTGTTGAAAATATTCGTAAACTGAATCTGAAAACAGTTTCAAAATACTAAGCAATTAGCTTTTATTCGTTGTTTATAGTGCGCAAAGCTATGTAAAGTAAAAATTAGTCGAACTGAGGACTGACAACGACATAATAAGACAAAAAAGATGGCAGAATTCCATATATAGAAATAAGAAGGAGGTTGCTTCTAGGTCCAACCATGAAATCAGCAGAAATTCAATGGTTCGCCACCGGAGAAATTCCTTAGACTAAGTAAACGCGTAGAAACGTTCAAAATCGTTAATAAAATACGATAATAACCAGCAATAAAGCATAATCTCCAAACTATTTAGCCGAATGTGAACAGTTTTAGGCAATTTGAAACCCCAGCACACATTTAGGATGCACTAAGCGACTGAAGAATAGAAAAAACATCCAGTTGTGACAGATAAGGTAATACTCCTAGCAGATACAACACGGCGTGGTATGCATAATCTAGACTAATAACAATGGCCTACTTAATTACATTAAGGAATCAAAATACGCCTTAGACGTCTTTACTGATACGTCGACTGAAATGGTCTTTTTTAAGTGGTAGTATAGCATGTTTGAAAGAAGAATAAGACAGCTTATACAAATTTGCAGCAATTTTACGTCAACTATTCTTTCAAACTCCAGGAAAAATGGCTCATGAAGCCAAAATTTAATTCACTGGAGAGATTACTGTGTGACTTTTTTAGTTAACCCGAGTATTTTAATTTTTAACCGCGAACGTTTGGATTAGGAATGGCATTGCTGAGGTCGTACATTAAGTTCATATTAAGAGGAAACGCCAGTTTTGATTTTTTGGAAACCAATTCTTACATCAGTATACTTTTGGTGAGGGGGTTGGAACAAATTGGTCAAATTAAGAATATTTCTCAGAATCCCGCATTTTCACGTTTGCAGATCATTTCACATCGATATGTTTACGCGAGGCTAAGATCAAAACTTTTATATCAAGCAAAATCCAAATGCAGTCTAAAAATAATTGATACACGTTCATTACTTTTAGTTTAGCGTTATCGTTTCAGCCATGACGGACAGCAGTTACTCAAATAGGTGTTCAGTTTATATTAAATGATTGCTGTTGATGGAATGGTTCGTTAACTGCTTTCGAATCCAACGTCTGGTAAAGCTGAAGGAACAACAATATTTCGACTGACTCTAACAACCGCTGCTTTCGTACGCTTCAATTATATCATAAAACTAATAGTTTTCCTTAGTGAAGGCCGTTGTTCAGGTTTAATCTATCCTAGATAATACGTTCATATGAAAAACCATCCGAAATATATTTACACTTTTACCTTTAAGTCTGCCTATCCTCATATAAACGGTCTTTACTTCCCGTAATCTTTACCAAAAGGTGTTCTTTTTTTCAACGCACAGGCTAATTTTAAATTCATACCAGAAATCATCCTCCTTTATGGGCGTAGAGTGCACAAACGCTGTCAGGATAATACATTTCGGTATAACAGACGTTGATAATTCATTGCCCACCACCCTTATAGAGATGGCCAGAAGGTGCATCATATTAGGAAAAAAAGTGTTTTTCGGAATCCCATGTCTGGGAACAAGACGCCAGCTTATCGCTTTTGGTGGTGGATACAACTGAAATTTGAGCAATGCCAGAAGATTTGGAGGATTGAAATAGCGTCCGAAATATATTTACGCTATTACCATTAAGTGTCCCTATTCTCAAAGAAGCGGTCTGTACTTCCTGTGATCTTAACCAAAAGGTGTTCTTTTTTTCGACGCACATGCTAATTTTAAATTCAAGACCAGAAATCGTCCTTGTTTATGGGCGCAGAGTGCACAAACGCTGTCAGGATAAAAACTTTTGGATAACAGACGTTGATAATTCAGTGCCCACCACCCTAACAGAGATGGCCAGAAGACGCATCATTTCAGGAAAAAAAGTGTTTTTCGGGATCCCATGTCTGGGTACAAAACGCCGGCTTATCGCTTTGGTGGTGGATGCAACCGAAATTTAGCTACGCAAGAAGATTTGTAGGATGAAAAATGTGTGCTTCACACTTAATTTACGTCTTATTTTGAGCAGCGGAATAGTCAATATAAACTTTAAATAATTGCCGTAAATGTCAGTAGAACACATTTTAGCCGATTCTGTTCTGCAGAAATTTGCCCTTTTTCCACATTTCCACAATAGGTTATTTTGTTGGCCACTCCAATACTTTTTGCAGCTAGCCTTGTTAATATTCACAAATTCCTCATTTTTGCCTTGTCTCAACGAGGCGAATTCGCCGTTAGTCCATCGGAATGCAGCAGGATAAATTATATGATTAACTTAGAAAATCAGCTACTCGTTACAAAGTGGTCATCAAAATAGGCTGATAGGTACGCTTCTATAAGAAGCTCAGAGAACAGAGGGGAAATGTTTTCTTGGATATCGTGAATGCAAAAAAATGAGTTCAATGATTTATTTGTGAAAAGATAGGACGAGGATTATATCAATCTGGTTGTGTAGACTCACTCTCGTAACTATCGACTGAGTATACATAGCGTTGTCAAGCGTCAAGCCAACTTCTCCTAGCAGAACTTCCTTCTCACACAAAATATTTTCATTTTTGCAAAATGCCCACCTGGTCGATAATTTCCTGTTTGATGACTTATGAATTAATTGGATAATCTACAAGCACAAACTTCGTTAGCTGGAGAGATGAGAATACCATCACTCGACCTGAGGCATATTGAGGTATTTATAGTTGCTTTTTCGCCTTTGGGAAGCTGTCAATAAGTAAAGCTGGTAATTAAGAAAACCTTCGGACCTGCTTCGGAAAATACCTCCACAATTATTACAAAACAATTGTTTTTTAAAATTTTTTTTGATATTTTGAGCTCAGCAAATGACTTGGTTTCGTTTATTTAGAGGCAAATTGTTTTATTTTTTCTGTGTACGTTTTGTTACTTAAATGGATGTGGAATGAGTTCCTTTCAGCTGTACGCCGGGCAAATGTTCACGCTTAATTGTTTGTTTCTCGTGGTGCCTCGTACCCCCAGGTCGTTCGAGCATTTGCTACTGAGATAACTTTTTCTCGTTTTCGTGCGTTCAAATCCCACCGATGCCGCTGAATTTTTCACAATTGGGTTAAATGAATTATTCAAATCTTTCAAAACACCTTTTTATTAACTGAGATTGTTACGCATCTGGGTAACTGAAGTTTGGTTGCTTAAATATTCTGTTTTAGCAAACAGTCAAATCTATCAGAATATATGTATTCCATATCATGCTGTATACTTGGTGGGTAATTAACCTTATTGTGCTCAAACCTACAAATTCCCGTTGGGTCAAAGCTCAGGTGTTTAGAGTGTTTGCTTTGCTGAAGACTTGCCCTTGCTCGCATGTTTTCGAATCCCACCACGACCAACAGGTTTGTTTGAGTTTTGGGTCATATGAATTACTTACAGGTCCTGCAGCTCAATACATGCAAACATTTTTACCGTTGCATTTTCCTGGGTGCGGCACGTCTATCAGAAGACAAGTTAGAACAAATTTTAATTGCATTTAGATTGATAAGAAAGGGTCTAGCTTTCAAGTCCAGTGTACTTGCCAGTGACTCTGACTATCGTTTCTCATGGTCTGACTTGTTGATGGTATTCCTGCCTCTTTTGTACGAAACGTGCCACTTGCTTTAGCGTAAATGATCGCGAATTGCCACCATCAGAGCCTGGGTAATTTAGGGATTATTTGTCATCAATGACGTGTCTCTGTTTCAGATGACGAAAATTCGTGTGGTTAGGCACCGACCACCACAGGTGACTGCTTCATTGATGCTGAATTTCATGGTTGAGTAACGTAACTTTGTCCAGGAGTATAACTTTATTACAATAAGGAAAAAAAACTAAATGCCTCGTCGATCCTGACGTATTGCTCCATCTTCCAGTGGCTTATCTTTATGATTTCATTGGCTTTTGAAGAAAAGGAATGTTGAAGAGTCAGGAGAAAACCTAATCACAACTGTACATGAGATTTTTCTTTAAAAATAAATCTGACGCGCTGTACTGAACAAACAACGTAGGGTGTGAGATACCCAGACGTAATTTTTGGGTTAGTCATATGGTCGTAGAAGGATAAGAATTAGGCTAAAAGGCTATTTTGGTGTCCCATTAATTTGTATGTTACACTCGTCTCATCTGAAAATCACTCTACGCGTAGATGGATGCCAGTTAACGAAATCTGGGATTACCTTCACATCGGTGGTTCAAATTGTAATATGAAATATTTAGTATTACCTTCTTGTGGCTTCTTATAATGAAATAGCTGACCGAGTAGAGTTATTGCTAGATTGGTGTGTGGTACGCGGAGATAGGATCTTTGCAAGAGAAAAAACGCACAACGCCCAGATGCAGTTTATGATGATATGAGAGCTCATCATGGTAGATGTATAAAATGAATAGCAGCTGAATAATATTTTTGAGTTAACTGATCTGTCACGTTAAGTTTCAACATAGAGAAAAACAAGCCAACTACAGGTGGATAAAGCCAGATTGACAACCTGTCACTAAATGTTATGGAATCAGGCGATATCTTTATTGCTCTCCAAAGTTTCAAAACAGACTCTACTCATGATGGTATCGTATAATAAAAGTTGCCGAATGGTAAGCAGCTATCGTAAACGAACCGTGTTACCCTCACATGTTTTAAGAACACCTTTATCCAATTACAGCAGTTTGGGATGGAAGAGTGGCGCAAGAATGTGAACCAAGAATGCCTCTTTCATCGAAAAATAGGAGAAAATTCAAGTTGTGCCTGTGGGAGATAAAATCAAGCAAAGTAGTTTGCAAGACAAAAACATGTTATTTCAAGCATAGAGCACGAATGGAACACGAAAACAGCGTCTACTTTGAGAACTCAACGGCCAACTGGAACGTGGACAAAAATCGCCCATTTGTTTTCAGTACTGCATCAAATTGTGTACGTGCATGGGATGAATAGATGGGTTACCTGCAGATTTTAATACAGGAATTGTGTCGGTTACCTGGCACATGTTAACTGCTCTTATGGAAAGAGTCATTAAAAAAAGTTGTGTAAGTTTACGAAGCCTATGAAATTATGTTTTAATAAGTCTTCCTCCATGAGTCTGACTTAAAAATCAAAAATAAGAACCTCAGCCTATGCAGTAGTAAGTAAAGGATTTTCTTTGCCATGTGTTCGAGAAAATTTGCGAACTTACATGATTCACTGCGATGTTAATAGAGGTTAATAATAAAACGACAAAAAATTCATTCGTCTGAAACGTTTCCACGTAATATTGCTCAAGGAAAGTACGTTAGGTATTGATTCTGCTCTTTAAAGTTTGACTGAAGGTTGGTCTACCTGGTTTTTAATGAAAATCCGCAATGTATGGGGATGACCGAGTAAAAAATCCTTGATTACTAATGCAGAGAAAAACGAACCTTTTCGTTTATTTTTTTGAATTTTATCTCGGAATCCTACCTTTGGGAATTTGAGACCATTTGTTTTTTGTTCCTAGATCTTCATGGTGTTCTTTGGGAGAAAACCTTATAAAGAAAATGCCTGACGCGAATTTATCACAAATTGTCTTTTGAACAAAATATGCATTTTAATATTTGACAATCGGCTGTCACGAGCAACAAAATCTGCCAGACTGTCAACGGCTTGGGGTTTAGGGGTGGTAAAATGAGTGTGAAAAATTTAGTGAGGAAAAAGTGCGCTGAACATAAGACACATCATCTTCTTTACTTCCCTTCCCGAGTTGGAAGCACGAAGTCTAGGCGATCAGAGGTAATTGCGGCTGCCATGGCTGACAAAGCTTTACAGCCTATCTACGAGTGTCACCTAAAAGGGTCAGCCCTACATGTACCTGCTTGGTTCGATTTCCGAGAAAATTAATGTGCGAACTTGGAGTTAATCCTTCGAACAATTTAGAACAGGCTCGTTTCAAAATGTGGTATGTTTATTTAAGTTGAAATTCAAAAGCCAGTCCGGAATAACCGCGTACAATTCACAAGAAGCCAAGTGAAATTCAGTAGTATAAACTGTTTAGTAATTTACCATGCAGCACAGCTAAAAACCCAGACATACATGTTATGCCGATCTTGTGCCACTGTAAAAGACAACTGCAAAGGATTTGGCTCATCTGTAGGTCCTCAGCGTTCTCCATGTGTTTTCTGGTAGATTAACTGTCATTTCCTAGAAAATTCGTCAGAAAGACATAAGGTCAGCGAAACATGCGCATCTCAACTTTTAGCTAGTACCTGTGCTGTAATTAGTGTTGGTTCTTGTGGTGCTTATACCATATACATGACATTCCGCATAAAGGAGGGGTCATTACAGTTAGGATTTCAGTCCTGCTGACAGTCTTCCAAACTGCAGCTAAATGCCCATCGTAATGGGCTCAAACATATCAAAGTTGATTTAATGAACAATGCACTGATGTGTCACCAACCCTTCGGGTTGGCATAAATCCCTCTTTTCTTTACTTTTAATTACTTCTCTAAATTCAACAAAAGTAATCACCGAAAAGGCTTAAGTAAGCTTTAAAAGCAGATAGAATAGACTTCAATACAAAAACACCATGGGGATATGAAGAATAACTTACGTGTCTTTGCAGGTGTTAGTTGTAAACTAAGGACAATTTAAATGAAGACAAGTAGACATATAATGAAACTCTTCGAGTGGGGCACAACCTGGGTTTGAGCGTGACTGGCTGACGACGGCTAATGCGCCACAAATGATCATGCCAGTCTCAGTTGCCCTTGCTGTCAGTATTCATCTGCCTCTTCTACAAGGAGGCACTGTGCGGATGCTGGCGGGGATCGAGCGTGAGCCTACAGGCAGAGTAGAACGAGTGAGTTTTATTAGCCATCGATGAGCATTCGTCAACGAATACAAGTCAGAATACCCGATCTATACCGACAAGCCAACGAGCCAGTGGCTCAATAATTAGTGTTGGATTTCTGGTCAACGGGTCGCGGGCTCGATCCTCGGGTGGTGCCCAACCCGGAGTAGGGTTGAATAGCTGATGATGGCTTATAAGCCAGAAATGACCAGTCCAGGCTCTTTTTCTTTGTCGGCAATAGTTAGCTGCCAAAATCAAAGCAAACTTACATGCAACCTCGTCATAAATGCAATCCATTAATGGCAATCTTCGAGGTATCTTTTTACCATCTGGTCGTCTTCCAATCTTAGCCTTATTTACCGCCTTGATAAATAATATTTCCAGAGAGAATCTAAACTGTTTTGATACACCCGCAAACCTAATAAATTTTAAAAGTAGCTGTATGTGTTTGATTTCTGCCTCTACTTGCAAATTATCCCTCAAAGGATAGACAAGTGATGTTTAGAGGTTATTTTCGTTGCATGCCATACCCAAGTATAAGCTGTAGTCCAACATCACAAAGTTTAACGATTGCCACGCTTCCACATGCTATGCTAGCAGCATGCACACCCAATTTAAAAAACAAAAATGTTTATTGAAATACTAATTTTCCAACCAGTGCTTGCTGGCTCGTGTTAGAAGTGGCCTTACGCTAACTAACAAGGGTTAAATGCAACGGTTAAAAGTAGGTCGTGGCTATGTTTTAGTTTACTTTAATGGTAGAGTTTATACGCGGCATAGGGTTCCCACTAATAATTAACCACAAATTTAACCTGTGACACTGGGAGGTGAGTATTTATTCCGTTGTCTAACGTAGAAAGGTAATACACTTAACAGGTTGGCCATATTAAAATAAAAACCCCAAAAAAACAGGTAGACTTCCACTGATTTCCAGGTGAGGTTATGGTGAAGCTTGTGAACGAAATCACAGGAAAGCTAAGAGAGCTGAAGGTCTGTTAGGGTTGAAAGTATTTTTTCGATTGAAAGGTGCTGTAGGGAGTTAAATTTCGGGTAATGCTTATGGTTAGGGTAAAGACAAGCGTAAATCGTAGTGTTAGTTTTAAGGTTGAATTTAATACCACTTATTATGCTCTTTCTTGAAAACTAACGCAAAAACGCCGTTTCTACAGCCGGCGTCCAAATTCCCCTGTCGGACCATCAAATTGTTTACCGAACAGTTTTTCTTTGTGGTATTGCTTTAGTTTTCACGATATTCTCGTGAAAGGTAATCGATACTACGAGATGAGTTAGCGCCTCCACATGCATGCACTGCATCAAAACGGAAGTAAGCAGGCCCTCAACCACAATTCCATTTCTAATATGTTACCCTGTCAAGATAATTTTGTAAATTTTCCGGTTTGGCATCAATTTCCCAAATTTTGGTGAGTCAGCCAACGCCTGACTTACTTTGCGCATGCAGACAGCATATAGTTGGGCTTTTCTACTGAAACCACACAAGTAGGTAGTCATCGCGGTTTCAATCATGGTTCCATTCCGCCGGGCAAAATTTTATCGATTCCCTCTTTCATCATCCTTAGAGATGACAATATGTGAAATTAACGATGGGGTCGACTAGTTCAACAGAGTAGGCCCAGTATCTTTCACTCTTTCTATATGTCCTCAAATTAATACATTCGTTAATGATTAAGAACCAATCTAACACAGTGACTGACCCAACACCCGTCAACCTTGCGTGAGTGATACGCGTTGTGTGTGTGAAATTAATGAAATAAAGACATTGTTGATCTGATAGACTTTTGACTAGAAAATACTGCCTTCTCAGTGTTTCCGAAGAAAATAGCAATAAATATAACCCCAAATTTCTCCATACGGGACAGCATGCCCGTTCTCAACCTATCACATGTCCAACGGATGACATGCATAGGAAAATTAAAATATAATCTTCTTATTAAGCATTTTTCATAGTTAAAGTGCAGAAGCCTAATAATTTATTTCTGTATCTTAGAATGAGCGCACAAAATGCACTCACGCTTCCTTGTATAAAATTTCATCCTGAAAAAAGTTTGTTTTCGGTTTACAAACAAGGATAACTCTTGTCTGTTATTTTTTAAAATGAAACAGAGGTTCTATTTTCGCATACAACGTGCAAAATGCATGTTATTTACTCTATTCAAGGTAAAGTCCGATGTCTTTCCGCTTGCTCCCGACTTATGCTGAAAACGTACCTTTATCCGTGCATAAAACATGAAGAAGTTGACAATTTATTTCTGGAAATGCCTCATCCTCCCTAAATCTTCCTGAAAATGAGCAAAATTTTGCAGGCTAAACACTTACCCATATTTCATTATTACTTGCATAAGAACACACATTTTTAAAAGGATTTTGAAGGACGTATTCAAATCGTAATATATTCGAGTAGATTTATTAAGCATCGGAGAAGGAGACACCACCATAGCGTTCATAATTCATGTATATATATCGATATCGATATCGATATATATATATTGAATATCGAATATACATATCAAATATATCGAAATATATTCGAGTAGATTTTTTAATCATCGGAGAAGGAGACACCACCATAGCGTTCATAATTCATGTCCATATGATATAGAAAGGGCTGTTAATATGCATTCATTTTAAAGTGTTAATTTCGAATAATGTTACACTTATTATTAAAGCACACATTAGGTAATGGCGTATACTTGAAGGCGTACCATGTTGTTTCCCTGTAAGGACTTCCAATGAATGAGGCAATATCTTAAAGGATGCGAAAAGATATTCAGTATGATTTATGGTGCCAAATGGCCACCCACATCGAAATCATATTTCAGAATTCGGATACTATGTGCAACGTTTACGTTTTTCAAGCATATCTGTTAGTCCATTATAAAATGTAAGATGAGAATGAGATTTAAGTCCGCAGGATAGAGTCATTTTTAAGTGATCAGAATTTTGGCAAAAAAATAGAATCTGAAGCAACAGTGCTATTGACATGACATATGAATCTAAAAGAAGAAATTCTGAAGACACTCAGGTCAAACACGTCTGTCTTTTTCTACCTAGGCATAGGTCTGTGTGTAAAAGAGTGAATTATATGCAAGTAAATGATACGATACGAATAATTTTATTTAACAGCATCCATTCTGTAATACTTATAAAATTCTTTCTAAAGAAGTGAGAATTAAAATGGGGCAACCCGATTTATAATCTTTTGAAATCATTTCTCACGTTGGACAGCTTATAAATGCTGTTACGTACATTAAGAACTCTAAGAAGACGATTAAACACACTGAGCCTGGATGAGATCCGGGAAATGCAATAAGACTCTGCACCAACTTTCTGAGATTAATTAACAAGGGATTTCGCAGATTTGAATAATTTTCTTTGACGTAGTGACGAAATACTCAGCAGCCTCAGTGGCATTTGAACCCACGAAAGCTTAAGTACAGCCACCACTTAAGCCACCTGATCTACGAGGTCCTACCAGGAGCCATAGGTTTAATCCCTTTTCGGTTAAGTTAGCCGCCTGCCTACCGCAGCTTATGAAATCCACCACTTTTGGCACCATAAGCTGACTTTCCAAGCCCAATTTCCTAAGCAATCAATCAAGAATCCAGTGGACAACTACCAGGCACAAGCGTTGGCTGTAGTACAACCTCCCACCTTCTGTCAGGGGTTCAAATTCCACAGAAGCCAACGAACGTTTCAAAAAAGCAATTACAAATGGATTTGAAAATAGTATGCTGTGATGAAAAATGTCGATTTCCGACATGTACCAGGTGCATTATATGTTGCAACATAACCTATTCTCTCTGTTTAAAGGTCCTGTAACTAAAAGCGAAAACTGACAAAATCCCGAACGCTAGGTTAATTGCGTAGCGGTCCAGGTCCTTATATTCCAAAATGTTACTCTCTAAAAAAAGTGCGAAAGGTGCTACGGGGAGCATAAAGGCGAACTCAATTACTCGCTGAGCCGAATTTCGACCATTACCAGCATGAATGCGATAAAAACAAGCGCATTTATTCCTGTTCTGCTTGAGGAAACAATCTTGCTTGATTCCTTGACTGCCTCATCTGCTTCAGATGCCTAAATGACTGACTTTGCACTAAAAATGTTCTTTTCAATAGATGGTAGAACATTAAAAAAGTAGAAATTTTAGTTTATCAACAATGTACACAACCTGTGCATTTAATCGATTTTCAATCAAACAGCAAGTTTGTATAAATGAAAAAAGAACTAGAAATAAACTCTTAATCATTTTGATAATTCCGTCAGAAATAACCCACAATTACCTTTCGACATTTTGAACGTTATTTCACTTTTCCAGGTACGTCAGCTTCATTTTACTTCCTTTCTTATATTATCAGTGGCTAGTTTTATAAGCATGTTTCATCGTTTTGTCGTCGTAATAATCACACGCGTAGTGAATTGGAAGCTCCTCATTAATGCACTAATCCTAGGTGTATTAATAAAATTGCTACAGTTTTGAAACCATTATCAAATTATGTATCTTACCGACTACATTACAGTGAGAGATATTTAGAGGAGACTAGCATATAAAGGAAAATTTAATAATTTTTTTCTATTGTCAACAAGGCTTTACCGATAAAAAGAAGCTCGAAATGGCCATTTCCGACATATTATTTGTCATCAGCCAGCCATACGTAACCTCAGATATTCTACCACACGATATTTGAAAGCGTGAACTATGGATTAGATGCCCAGTCTTCTAACCACTGGTCACGTGTTCGTTCGCATACCAGTTTAATCGGCGATATTAACAGTTGTAGACGAACATTAGTTGATGCGTGATAGTTTACAGGATTCACTCTTCTGGTTCTGTCTTGGGGCTCACTATCGTGTCCAACCGGCAGTCGCACCGCAAATAATATTTGAAGCGGAACGCTTCGTAATTAGAGCGTTCTCCACATAACATAACGGGCAGCGTCTGACTTGAATTTTTACCTGAAAGTCTAAAAGCTTCATTATATAATTCCTGAACAGGTCTAAGCAGCATAATCAATAAAAAAATTACGTTCATTTCAAATCCTACAGTATCAAACTTTGTACACTAAATGTTGTTGTCTGCACTCCACGCATACTTAATCTAAGGACAAATTTGTTGATATTTCCAGTCATTTGCCGATTTCAATCTTTTGTTGACTGTCCGCAAACGATCATTTTCTAACATTTCCGAATTTCGTGATTGGGATCTTTATAGAGTATAGCGTAGAGACCATTGTCATCGTAGTCTGACTTCTGTTTGGAGCTGCAGTTTTTCTTGTGGCGTCTACTGCTTTGACTTATCTATTAAATTTGCATAGGAAATACCTTCAAAGTGCCTTTTGTGTTGACCTATCACTCCCTTTCTTTGATATATAGATATGCAAATTTACTTGAAACAAAATTTTTTACAAATTCTGACATTGCTTCGCCATATATAAACACAATTACCTGTTAGACATTAAATGAAATAACGAAATAAATAATGAAGTAAATTAAATAAAACGTGCAGGTTTATAGGGCAGTTGAGCATATATATTAACTGAATTATGCCCCTTTTATTTGCCCTCGAGAATTACACAATCAAATTCGCAGTTTACTTTTATTTCTACTGCTGAAATAAAAACGATGGACTCTCGTAGACTGCATGCAGCTTGTTTTAGTACTCGATAATTTCACATGGATAAACCGACTCTCTGAGTAATTGATGCCTAAGATGGTTGGGTTCTTCGCTTGCATCTGTCCTGAGTAACAACAAAGCGGTCTCATAAATTAATCAGCAAAATTTGGATAAGCAGCAGTTTGGTAGGGCATTTGACATAGCATATATTTGTGGGGAATAATATAGGTTTGTATGATGTATTTGGTTCCTAACAAATGTGGTTTGATCTCATTATTTCTACCGCACCATTTTATTGAGAATGACTTTTGCATTTAGAATTGAAATAATTAACATATGTTAGCATTTACCTTTTTAACTCTTAGGATTGAACCGGAAGCCTCTCAGATTCAAAGCGCGCGCTCGATTGATGTTTTCGAAAGCCGAAATAAGTGCTCTATGTGCACAGAAGTGACGCAAAATTAAACGTCAAAATTATAATTATGGCTGCTAACATTTTAAAAATCTGGCTGGAAAACCTAAAATCATAAAATCAAGTATTTCCAGTTAAAATGTTGCATTTTTATCGGACAGGATATGAAAAACGCGAAAAAGAAACCCAGGTTTTGCAGTAAGCTATTTTTTTATTTGATTCTGTTCGCGCAGAAATCTATCTGACATTCTGACATCAGACCTTTGCAATCATGATACTGAATCCAAAGGGCGGTTCTTGCTGATGCTTAAGGATGCGCGAGCAGTTGGGTAAAATGCATTTTAACCTGAAAATTACAGGTGGTTCTTTTTTCTACTGCTATATATTGGGTGTGGATTGCGCAACGCTTCACTGAACCTTAAATCTTTTGAGCGCACTCAGAACGCCAGATGCTTTATTTGAGGTTGAAAGTGAACGAAGTCCATAGTTGGCTTGTGTCAACTAGCATGAAAACCTTCCTATACTGCATCCCTAGAGAGCCGCAGTGAAGTCAGCGGGTAAAAAGTCTATTACCTCAAATGACCTACTGAGTTCAAACATAAGGCGTAACAGGTTATCAAACGCACTTATGATGACCATTTTAGAGTTAATATTTTTCAGGCTGCATCATGTGAAATTGGAATCAAATCATCAAGTTTACTTACAAATTCTCGCCTCCAGCAGGATGAAGGATGTGCGCTCAAATTTAGGACAGTACTGTGTATCTCAGCAACCACATGCCATTTATACAGAAGTTTTACAAGCAACCAGTGTTTCCAGTTTAATATACTCAAGTTGATTGAGAAATCTGAACTACTGATTGCCAACTCTGGTGCCACAACGAAATAAACGCTCATCCCTCACCAAAATACAACAACTTGCCACGGTTTTATATATTTTTCTATTTTGGAAACACCCATTTCCAGAGTGATATAATTACTATTTAAATGGTTCACTTTACGGGCACCTGTGCGGCAGTTGTCGTCTTACGCGCAGATTTCTGGATGTCAACCAAAGAGTAGCATGACGGTGTCGGTTGGAGTCGAACCAGTTTTCCACTCAATGACGTAGGACCTGGCAGACGGCCATGGGCGAAATTTTGCTCTGCGAGTACACTGATAATGCGCTTGCTTCAATCTCAGCAGTCTCATAAATTTACCAGCGTCCCGCATTAGCATGGTTTTATGTTTGAAAGCACTATTAATGGACAGATCAATGGCTCATATCCGGAAGGATCTTCAGATAAAGTTAAACTGCTCACCAGAGCTAGTTTGTAATGTTTCTGACATTTCCGAGAGCTTTGCCGGCTCTCCGTTTTTAGAGCGTCTACTGCTAGTACCGATCAGTGTTTTGAATGACAGGTTCAATTTTTTGGCCTTGGACTGATCAATTTTCCTCTCGTTCACTACCTCGGCATCTGTGTGGATATTTGTACCACTTAACCGCCGCTGGTGTTGGGAAACTTCACATCAGTCGAGAGTGCTTGTAAGCGTGCCTTCTCTTCCGGTGCGTTCGTCGCGGAGCCATCTTTACTTATATGCTTAAGTTTCGATGTAACCAATATGTCCATGTCTTAATCCATATAATGACGAAAACCTTTATAAACCGTTGGTAAGCCTCAATGCCTCTTGATAGTGTTGACATCTGAATACCATGCCTTAAGCGTAAGTCGTTCGGCTTTTGAGGTTCCTTGGCCTTTGTTGTTCGCTTCTTGAATTTCAAAAGTGTGGCTGATCTCTCCAATATGAACTGCAAGCTGTAAGTTTGGGTCTAGCTTCCAAACCACCAGTGTTTGCTCATGAAAGCATGTCTGAAATTTGTTGTCCAGGTTGGCCCAACGTAATTACAGTCCCGATCATCACAACATATTTGGCAGAAAACTGCGCAGGATTCGGTAGGCACAGTCTGCCCTTGAGTTGCATACCACGAGGACGAATTAGTGCTTGACGTAGATTGGCTACGCCTACTCCGACGGAATGGTATAGAGAAGAGACTGCCTCAGAGACTCCTTTTATGAAAGGAATGCCCTCTAGACTTTGTTTTGTTGTTCTTTAGGCCATCGTCTGTTCACTTTGCGCTTGCCTTGATTGATAAAAGTGTTTGGGTATCCATTAGCTCCAAAGAGGTCAGGAAGTAACTTTCGTTCATTTTTTTTTCAACTGGCGTGCTGCAATGTGTTTCAACTCTTTGGAATAGAGTTCAGACGCAGATACGTTTGTGAGACAGAGAGTGATTGCTTTTGAAACGTAATATTTGCTTTGTGCTGCTGGTTTTTATGAAGACTGTAGTTTTTAGTTTTTCATTTGCACACTGGCGAACAAGCACATTGAGGAAGGGAAGTTGGTTGTTTGTTTCAATTTCCACCGTAAATTGTATATTTGGGTCAACCAAGTTCAATAATACTTCAAGGTGCTCAAGGTCTAATGTTTTGTAAAGGAAAACAGTGTCCTCGCCATAACGAGCTCAGCACTTGTTTGATACTGGGTGAAGACCGAGAGTTCGTTGCATTGGAGGACCACTTCAGCAATCAGGTCTGATAAGGGGAGCCCATGGGAATGCCTTTAATTTGTCCATACATTTGTCCGTCAAAGGAAAAGTAGGTTCTGAGGCAATGGCGAAGTAGCGCGAGCAAATGTGCAGACATCAGGGGCTTTTCCCTGTCCTAGAAGCGTTCGTTTAGAAGTTGTAGGCTTACATCAGACAACTTCTTAAAATTTCAAAACGTTGTTCGATATAGAGAAGAGAAATTACACCCTTTTGTAAAACAAGGGTGTTTCCTTTGAGCATGCAACTTAAGAAGACGTAACACACAATCATATAATTATAACTTAAAACAGGTTAGATTTGAAAATCCAAATAAATTTATTATTCGGAAAACGTTCATGCATCTCAAGGTTTAAGAAAACCCATTTGTCCTTTTATACAAACAAATATGTGCATATTGCCAAACAAAGCACATCTTTGTTTTCCAGATTGTGTATGACATCAGGTAAGTCTTTAGCGTTTTCTGAGCCTGCTTTAAACAGACGGCTTCAAAGCCCTCCATTCAACATATTGGTCACCCACCATAATGAAAAAAGGTGGGTGTCTTCTTTTTTGTTACCTAGTTTTAACCACTAACGAAAGTTCAATTGTCTGCTGTAAAGTCTAGAAACAAATGTTTATGAAGGTTTTGTGAAGTAACATTACCAATAATCCTACATTTTCTCCTCCAGTTCACTACATAGGCTTTTGCCTTTAGAAAAATCTAACTGGCGTACTGTTAATCATATGATCTCCGAAATGCTGAGTGTTAATTGTGACCCAGACAAGAAAAGCGAGCACGTAAAATAACTTTTCCTCACAAAAGGAAAATTATTTTCCGATTTAAGCTTAGGATGACACTTTATATGCACGTTAACAATTTGGGCACATATGTTATTGCTGTTGGCATGCACGATACGAAAGGAAACATTCCTAGTTAAATTTTATCCCCTGAAATGCCTATCTCAGTCTATAACTTGTAAAGTAAAATGTACAAAAATAATTGACACACACGTAATAACACACAATTCTCAACCGTCTTAGCAAAACCCAATGCTTTAGTAAAAGATGTGCTAATGAGAATTATTGACAAAAACGATGCTTGGCTATACGAACATGATATCTTTTGATTGTCTGATTTGCGATGGCGGCTTCTGCAAGTCAGAAATTGGAGTGGCAGGTGTTGGGCTCAAGCTAAATAGCTGCATTTGAGCCAGTAACCGAAAGAAACCCTGGCTGTAAAAATCAGGCAATCACGCAAGAAATGGTCTATAACACTGCGTGCAAGCATTTACTGCCAAGGTGAGAGCATGGTTTGGCTAGCATAAATAACTGGACTCATAAAACTAAAATGAGCCGAAGTGAAAATGCGCTGTAGAACTAAAGAAATGGTTGTTAAAGACGCGTTCAAAGGACATTCTGAAAGGACTGAACTGTAAGTACTCTCCATCCCCACATGCAAATAAAAGGCTTCATGAGCCTCTAAGAACAGGAAGGAAGTCTGCAAATACTGCAACACCGTTCACTTTGTTGAGCAGTTACCAATGGCACACATAAACTACTAGATTAAACCCAGATAAAATGGAAGAAAATGTGAATTAATGCAGGTAGAAAGCGCCGATGTCGGACGGGATTGCTAATCCGACTGTCAACCAGCCACAGGGACATTCATTAACCGTAGTTATTTATCTGTGTCCAGTAGCGTCCTTTCTGTCACGGTTTTGTAAACTAGCTCCATATTCGAAGTATGATTTAGATTTATAAAGTTTAGCTGTGATTTTAAGTTAAGAATATATAGGTAGCGGGCGCTTTACGACTAAAAATGCTTGTATTTATATAAACAGCATGTTCAAGCTGTTTTAGACAAGCTCTTCAATACTTACTGAAACAATTAGGCACTTGCAAAAACTTTTGAGGGCGATCGTCTTTTTTGCGGTCAGAGTTTTGAGTTAAAACGAGTCCAAAAGATTCGAAATATTCATATAGCAGTTAAGTTTAAGGATATGTTCTCCATTTTATCATAAAATGTGGCCAAATTTGACATTTTGCATTTAACTTAGCTGGTCCTTGACCTCATGATCTATTTTATCTGGGAAACAGTTTCTACGTAGGACAACACATATATTATTAAACCAAATGAGAATACTGATTACACGCAACAATGAAAACCTACCCATAGGGACAGGCAGCCGCCCGTTTGTGTTCTTTCTTAAAGTGCATCTTTTACGTGGGGTGTTACCACTGACCTTTCTGTTATATTAAGCAATCGATCTGTGTCCTTTTGAAATCGCTGAAGATTAGGACATATTCCAAATACAGTTTAGGGTTTGCGTGCATGACAGGAATCATCTACATATGAAAAAATACAAATCAGCTCCCATAAGTGACATATTTTCGCGTTTTTAAACGAACAAAAACATTCAATTGACTGCGAAGAATTTAAAAGTCCGGCAATAAACGTTACAATCGACAAGAGATCTATATGTTTCTTAAACACGTCAAGTAGTTTCATGTACCTTAAGCGGTTAGCGGGCCTCAAGTACCTTCAGCTTTTTTCTTCAGACACCCTATGGTGTTTTCCGTTAATCACTTCATATACTCAGGTTTTGTTTTATTAGAGCAGAAGTAAGTTTTGAAACGCCGACGGGAGTCAGCCGGTTATAACAAATACAAATGACTCAGAATGCATATCGGTTAAGGTGGGCATACAACATTTGAGGTGGAAGGTTCTAAAAGTTCAGATTAAAAGCAACAAGTAATGATAAATACGTTGGTCACGTGGATAAGCTACTTTTTTCAAGCTCCATGGGTTCTGACATGTCTTCACCTAAATATGGTTTGATGGCAAAATACGTGACTTATTTTTCTATTCACTGCTCAGAAAGCATTTTTCTATTTCGCATTGGATATATAGTAAAATACAGATTCTTCTATAGCAATGTTGTTATTTTTTAAACTTAATGGTATATAAAGGGTTTTTATAAATGCATTCCGAACTTTGAGAATTGTCTGGAATGTAAGTTAATTAATATGATGATCATCGAATAAATTCCCATATATTTAACAACATTTGCGAACGTCAGCATCGTAATCAACCGGCTTTTTTTACACGCTCACTAATGTGGTAACCGATAAAAATGGACAGGATAAGGCTAAATGAATGTTTATAAAGATACAGCATAACTACATTGATGGATGTATGCTTACTTCAGAGGCAAAAAAGTGTTCTACTTGACTAATTTCTATGGCTCAAGTTCTGCTAAATGTGGGTAACCTTGTGTTATTGAGAAAATCTTACGGTATTTTCTGATGTTTATTTAAACTTACAGGCCCATATGTCTTCGCGTGAACGTTTTGTTGAGCCAATGGCAAATTTACAAGTTGAATACTACGTGAGGTGGCTTTAACGCTTTCACCAATAGCCTGAGCAGCTCGCTGGGATATGTGACAAAAGTTTACTTGAATTAGGCCAAGCATGACAATTTGGTACGGTTAATTTCGAATTATATGCCATTGAATTGATAGGCACCTTTGAGTGGACAAAAGCAAACGTCTGGATGTTATAATTTACGCACCATATCTACATGATTTTACAGCTCTACACCTCATAAAATAGAAATAAATGGCTAATATTTTGAAGAAAAGTATCAGGGAAGTGTGACCATCACTCGAAGCCTAAAGCAATTTACTTCTGCATAACCACCTTTATGTAAACAAGCATATGACCTTCTTTTGCAGGCTCAGTACTTAACGCATAAAACTCAGGGGTTTATTTTCTTATTTTGTTCACGTTTTTGCCCCATCATGGCTCATTTGTCTTCATCTGTATGCAAAAGCAACCACTCAACATTGCGTTGCCTGAGGTCCTCTTGTAACACAGGAAAAATCATTCTTACTTAAAAGACTCAATCAATATTTGCGATATTCGAAGATTTTATGGAAATCGGTCATCCCTGTTGTCAGTTGAGCACGTGATATCTCCACTTCAATCCAGCGCTGTAGTAGTAACAAGGCTGAAAATAATAAATAAAACAAAATGGAGTACATTGACTGCATTGGTATACAACTGTGTAGAATCCGCTTCATAGTTAATGTTTACGAACCCATCGCTAGGTCGTCCCAACAGTATATTGATTACTTTTTTTCCAATAAACTAACCCGGCACATTTGAAATCACTAGTAATTTAGTCTGACGCCAAAATGTCAATGTTTCATATAACGTTGAATCTTTGTCTGTGGGTAACTTTTTTCTGACTGACTGGTATTGTGAAATAGCACATCAGGTGTTCTTTGTCTTTCCTGTCGTGGTATTGACTTAGACAACACGTAGTATCCCAAAAGCACATACAATTAGAATGACGCATACTTATTAATTTTAATGTGAATTTTGAAATACTCAGACAACGAATGGAAGTGGACAGCAGTTTAAAGGTACAGAAAATCAATACATAACAGAAAGTGTTAGAGGACAACGTAAAGAGTAATCGTTTCAACGCGTTAGCTTAAAACTTCATAGAAAAGAAAATGTGGTTTGAAGAGTAAAGACAACGACAACCATTAAAAATCCAAGGGTGAAACTCAAACGGGCGATTGTAGATTGACCACGTGGTCTAGTTGCTTGCAGATGTTGGGTTTCTCCCTACGTAAATACGCCACTTACAAGTAGCGCAAAGTCCGAGTTGTATGTGCCCAAGCTGTTTTGAGGTCTACAGAGTGCCCTTAAAACAGCCACTAGACCACGTGGTCAATTGTCAATTGCCCTGGTGATTTTCCCCCCTAGATTTTTCATGGCTGTAGTTGTCTTAAATCCTACCCCACATTTTCTTTCCTCTGACGTTTAAAGCTTACGCATTAAACTGATTATTCCTTACGTTTTCTTCTGACACTTGCTGTTATGTATTGCTTTTCTGCAAATAAAAACTGCTGTCTACTTCCATACGTTATCTATGTTATGCAAAGACGGGCTGCAATTAATTAGCTGTCCTGAAATTTGTTCTACCTATAAATCCTGCTGTATTTGAAATAATCCTCTTTTTTTTGCGCATCGAAAACTGTTTCTTACCAGATTACTTAACTCAAGCAACAAGTGTGATTCAGCAAATAATACAGCGGTTAAAAAAAGTGTTTTCGGATGCAAAATAAGCATCAGATTAATGCAGGAGATTTTTTCGAAATTTACGATTTAAAAGACCATTTGCTTCATTTCGCTAATGCTTAATGGTTGTAAGTTTTGAAGTCTGTTATTTAATTAACGCTTAAATTATAGCAGCATGGAGTCAAACGCATTAGAAAAGATTCCAAATGGTTATTTAACAGCAACATTTAATTTGCTTCTGTATTTTTCATAAATAAAATTAAAAGGCATTTAAACAAATAAATGAACTTTGTTAAAGCACATCTTATTCGTTCATCTTAGTTTCGGCAAACATATACAAGCACACATTGATGAATTATGATTATTATAATTTATATTTCAGAAACGATCGGAAATCTACGGCAACAGCTATTTGCAATTGTTAACCATTTTTATTGAACTATTATTTTAGGTGTCCTACATAATATGTAGCTGGAAACCCATTTTAAAGTTGAAAATGGTGCTTGTAAAACCCATTAAAAGTACAGGTTTTCCAGACATTTTTTTGTATTTGCACGTCGCATCGTATACACGGCGTAAACGACAATCTGAAACTTTCATAAATATAAAAACAGATTTTCAAAAATGATAATATCACCCGAGCTTTTCTGTGCTGGACCACTGAGCATCGAGGCATCTACCGTAATCAACTAATTGCATTTTCTGAGAATGCAAATACGAATTTGTTTTCTTAACCTATGTGAAATATTTAATTTGCAGAACCTTTTATTTCGGAATGGTATTTTAGTTTTGCAATATATAATTCCGTCAAAATGTATATTCTTCACATGTGGCAAAACGAGAGAAAACTTGTCTTTTTTGTCCTTCTAATGGGTGCCCTGACATGTTAAACCAAAATATTTACACATTTCACATACAATTATAGGGTTTGATAGCACATGTAGGAGACTTGCTTTGTCCTACACATATCGGGTAAAATAATTTAATTGAGAAGCAACTCCATACAGTGATCTTTATTTTGTGTCAATAAAGCATTATTTTTTTACTCATTAACAACGACAGAAAACGACGCCAATCATTTAACGTGAAGTATGTTTAAGGAAAATATAACGAAAACTTTTGTGACGTTAAACATGAAATAAAGAAATGGACTCCATTGTCGAAAATAAAATGAACTTAACCAACTTTGGTCATTCCTAATCAGAGGAAGAAGCTGGTTAATGCAATGCGACTGGAAGAAAAAACTTATTTATAAGATCGTATTATGTTATATTTAAACACATATCAGATGCAAACATCAAAATCATGCACAGATTCTCGTTATGGTATGATAATGCTCGGTTCACCCGTCTTAATTGTGTAGCAAATACGACGAATCACGGTGAGTCATTACTCAGCTCGTTTTTTATTCGACGCTGAATGCATTTCATCTGTACAACCAGCATGTTGTGCATGAGAACGTTTCTTATTTTTCTATGTTGTTCGTGATAAACCTATAATATTTTTTAAACGTTAATGTTTTCGAAACAAGACGGAATCCTGGAAGATAACTTTTACTGGTCGGTTCTCAAATGCTTACACGTAAAACTTTGCAAAGGAATAAAATAATGTCAGTGACAAAGTTTACACAAACAAAAACGGAAAATCAATTTCATATTAGGCCATAAATAAGATTGGGTAGGATGCCATTCCGCTGCCAAAAAACCTTCAAGCTTGTCAATTTACACAGTTCGGGGCCCAACAGTTCAATAAAGCTTATAAAATTCCTTAATTATGCTGGGTTGTGACGACAAACCCTGGTCAAAAGAATAGGTTCTTAATGGAGGTCACAGGTAAAAATTACCTGCAGAAGTGATCAAAGACTATTTTACGCCAGCGAGATTGATTCGTGTATTTTCCGTTTATAGTCAATTTAACCACATGAAACATCCATTTTTGCAACTAAGCGCGTTACGTTTATTATGCTTAGACATTAAGGTTTGAATGCGCGAACAATAGGTGTTTCACAAAATGCATAAACAACGTCACAGCTAGTCTGGTAATGCGCCGAAAACCTTTTTTCAGTTTTTTGATTACGTTCAGGAGGGAATTGTGAACGTCAACTGCAATAATTCACAGACAAATTAATACAATTATTTATGTCAGTCTTAAACTTTAAAAACTAATCAAATACACGACTACTTCTCACGAATGTTCATGCTATGTAGATGCTTTTTGAACATCAGAAGGTGTGATTTAAAAAAGAAACAGCATTTATATGCACTGTTTATCAGAAGTAGGTGTGATTGATCAATTAATATAAAATTAGTGACAAATCATTGATTAGGGTTATATATTTTGGCATTGATCTTGCCCAAAAAGGTGACAGATGCAGGCAATAGATGCAAGCTACTTGCTAAGACAACATTATATGAACACATTTAACTAAAAAAGTAAATTAAAAATTGCAGCATCTGTTTTTTTGTAGTGCATTCAATGGAATGCTTTAATGTTTGTAATTATAAGTTAATATGAACTCGATACTGCGGTGAGGATATCTACTAGAAAACTTTACTTTTCTTTTAATCTTGCAATTGTATCATAAAAGCTCAGTACGCAGCTAAACGTTTAAATTTTGAGGATGATTTAAACTGCAATCTATTCACTGGTAAATTTCTGCTACGCCTGCTATATCTTTATTAACGGCCCTGAAAAACTACTAAAACAACAATACATCTAGCGTGAAAATATCAGTCAAGTAGGCCTTGATATTGAGCCGTTATAAATAATTTCTTTATGGATCATGCAACTTGTGCTGAATGCGAACAGCGTGGTTTTATTCTGCGCCCCAATTGAACCAGAGTTATGTCGATATTTGTGAGATGGACGCTACGCCCGCCTATGTGGCATGTATTTAATGGATGGTGATGATAAGTATTGCAGAAATAAAATATGACTTTTTAAGGCTGATAGGCATAGACATGCCCAATGGTTTTGGTTTTGCGAAGGCCCCATTAAAGAGGCGTTGAAATTTACCCTACACATTTAAAATAAATAAATAGCTAAAAAAGCTCCTTTTTTAATTTGTCGACATATCAGCTGTCTAGCTAATGGCTACATCCAACACATGAAAGGCCTCAAAGACGATGCTGACTCGAATACGTAGGCAACAGCTCCAGGGTTTGGAAGAATATTAAGGAAGAAAGTTGACAGAGGCCTCTGCGTTGATGCCATTTCCTTTAAATTACTGACATCTGCCTCTGACAGGGATGATATTTTTACACAAAATCTTCTGTTTAGCTACACAGACACATATGTTTCTGTTGTTATCCCAGTAGATGGGCTATTCCTCTTTGAAATTTTAAACCATTGGATATAATTCAACGAACATACGACGCATTACTCTTTTTTTCGAAGGCACTTTGGTGCACTCTATTCATACATTTAAAGACAGAATTATATGTTCATATTCGATTGTGCAATGTGTGCCAACCAGTAAGCAGGAATGTTGAATTTGTTTTGGTACCAACATAGCTCGTAATATAAGTGCAGGCATCGTTATTTTGACGTTAAATTAAATCTGCTTAGAAATTGTGTCATCCGTCGTCGGTTGTATATATGTGCAGGAACGCGCACATTTCCGAAAATGATGGTAAAAACGTACAGTCCTGCACATGTCAAATAAATGCTAGGCCTTTGTTCTTGAAAATTAAGCAACTCAAAGTTTGATGATTAATTAAAATGATATCTTGAACCTGAAGTAGAAGGAATAAAAAATCCTTTAGTTAAACATTAAAGCAAATTTTCAACAAAGCATTTTTAATAAGGAAAATATAATGGAAATTAGGTCCTGTAAAAATATACACTTTAGTTTACTGTTAATTCAGGAGTTAAGGTTGAATCGCGAATACCCACATTTCATAATGTTGCAAATGCGAATCCTTCATAAATAGAAATGAGTCCCTAAAACTAACATTAAATTTTTTAGTCTGCTCGCATAACGTGATCAACAATAAAAACTATAAGATGAAAGAAAAGAAAAGCCTTAAAACACAAAAAAGGCCCTGAGTGGCAGGACAATTTGTTCCTGGGTAGCATGGAAAATATTTAATTTTATTTTAAATGCTCTAAAGTTCTTTTCATTCATCGCATATTTACTGACATATTCAGACTGTATTTATATTAAGGCTTTTAAAGAAAGGTTCAGCTAACAGCTGCATTTTAAAGGTTTTTCCAAAAAAATAAACATTTCCTTTTTTATTTTAAACTAACACTTATGGAGCACATTGTTAACATTTTAAAAATATATTTCTAAAAATAGTTTTCATTAGTTCTGCATTATCATTTTTCATGTAGACTTTGCTGTTTTGTTACCTTTTAGGACTTTTTTAATATGGACTAGAAATAGTTAAACTAAATGCATCTCTGAAAGCTTTTTTATTCAAACGATTGATAGAAATGTAAGTCATTAATTGGGAAATAACAGTATCTCAAAAAAATCCACAAATCAAACTGTGTTCCTGAAAGAAGACTTTTAGTAAAACAATTATTTATAATAAAATATCGTGGTGCAGATCATTTACAATAGGACTAATATTCCACTTTACACCTATTCGATACATTAGTGTGCACCATAATTAAGAAACGAATTATCGGTCGTACGTTTATCCATGGAAAGTGGACTTTATTTAATTAAAATATTGAGCTTGATGATTTCAAAAAATGTTGATTAATAGTTTTATTAATGATATTGACGAGTAAAAATAAAATATTCTAACGCAAAACTAAAACAGATTTTTTATTCAAGTCTTGGTACGCCATCAGTTATTTCTGTTTGTAACGTTTTTAGAGTAAAATCCTCTAAGCTTTAGGCTCTCCGTTATTGCAATAATATCCTTTAAGTCTGATTATACATATGCTTTTTATTTTACAAGTGCTTTCTTCAAACATAGACATAGTCGGGAAAAAAGTAGCTTTTTTGAAATTCAGATAGGTTTCATAATTTATAAAAAGAGACATATTTTAAAACTAAAATTAATGTTTCAAATTACTGATGTGAGTTTATATCACCTAGTAACTGTGCATAATTAACATGAAATATGTTCGTGATCTTAATTTGTCCTCTCTTTATGAAAAATGAGTACCAACACAACATTCACTATCAGTCTTTACTTGTGGTTCTTATTATCACTCTCGTCTAAGACATCAAGCACAGTATTTATTTGGCGAAGTCAAACATGCTTGTTAATTTTTTATTTATTTTTCAATGTTTTTGAAATGAACTTCCATTCATCAAGCAGTCCGCTATTGCTTACAGTATAAAAATTGAAATCGTGGTTTCATAGGCCCAAAATGTTACCTAAGAATACGTCAAAAGAAAATGTATCATTTAAATTTAAATTGCCCCTTTTAAACTCAAGATGGAAATACACCGCAACTAAATTTCTGTTCCTTAGAGTCGGCAGATATTGAGTTTAGATTTTATTGTAAGTGCGAAATCAGGTATTTTTTGCAATCAGCTTGTTTCCAATTAGCCTGTTTTTTACGGCCCCAAATAATGCTAAAGGCCTGACTTTCAGATCAAGTTGCACATAAAGTTAGGAAAACGTGCACAACTGCAATTTATGTTGTTTATTTAGGAAAAAAGTAAATGCATCAGTGTAAGTGAGGGTTCACCGAGAAGCTAACGGCAAGTAGATTCCTAAGGTTTTATTTGGACGTCACCTTAAGCCCTAGACCATAATCACCAAGTGACTAGAAATATATGCAAGAAACAACTCTGAAAATTCTCATTACCTTGGAGAGATTTATCCGGCCATAAATAAGAGCCCGCACATAGTATTGTAGGATCTGAGATTCGAACAATTGATAATTGAATGTCGATCATTTATCAAAATCAGTACCTTAAACTTAAACCAGGGTGAGCTATATGGCGGCTATGATCAGGAATAAAAGATTTTCTCGGAAAACCTTTCTTTTCGGGTTCTTTTGGGGTAAATAGTTCATCCAACCATTTAGTAGATCACGTACCAGATCAATGACATATCAAAAAAATGTTGCTACGATTATCGGAAAAGTGTGTGCTCATCCGGCATTGCATATAAAGTAATTTGCCTAACTCATGTTATGTCTAGATCAGAATTTGAAATAAAAGGAGGGCACGCATTTAAAGGAGTTCTTTTTTATTTTTGTTTTAAATTGATGCACAAAAAGCTGTTCAATATTAAATATTTCCTTTCAGATTGGTTTATTGATGGGAAAAAAGGACATTATGGGGCAACATCCGAAGTTTCTTGCTATCCAGGAATTTTTATACGCAAGTAAAAGCCTCGAATCAAAGCATTTTGTTTTTATGCGCAGTATTCTGGATGAAAATTAATAAAAGTTGGAAAATTCTGGAATATATTCCTTCGGGGAATGGAGTAGTTTGTTTTGTTTTCACGAAAATCAGGTGAATGCAGGTTTGAGAGATAACATTGTTTTTGGAAAAACAAGGGCAGATTCAGTCTAAACTATTAAGTTTTGCAAAAGTTTGACGTTTAGCCTTAACAATCTGTGATAAACGTTTGGGACTGTAGTTTGTTTTAACACACCGATAATTAGGAACTTAAATGCGCATATGCACGAGACAAAATGGCCCGCTGTCAGTTTTCTCTTTCACGGCAAAACACGAAACCTGCCAAGAAAATTTTGGTCTGCAGTTGACTTTAAATGAATATGGAAACTTGAAACGGAAGGGGCAGAAGATTGACATTTTATCGCGAAATCTATGTATATATTCGGTCACTCTCTTGTGCGTTTGGACTCTTTGAACTAGACTGCAGAGTGATTAAATATATCCGAAAATGTTTCAATAGAAAGAGAGAATCAAGTTGTTCAATTTGTAGCAAGAATTTCATCCCGACGTTTCAGCAAAGTCGAAAAACCAGTCCAACTAACCTGTTTTTCCTTGACCACCTTGGATAAACGTTAAGTATGCAGACATTCGACAGCGAAACATCTAATAAAAGGGCTTTCAAAGAGAAAATTTACTATACAAAAACTTTTTTAACTGATTATATGCCTATATTTCGCCGCCTTTTGTTGTGGACGTTTATTTTTCATGTGAGCGAGTTTTCATATATGAACTAGACGGCTATCCGCATATGAATGAATGTCCAAAAAGGCAATGATTCGGTAAATATTTTTAATAAATATGTTTTTGAATTTTTTATTGAACAGTTCGAACGGAATTTACATTTATGGGCAGTCGAATGAAGACACTGAAACCGTCCAAAGGCTCATTATATTTTCAAGGACGATATTAAAATAATCGTAATAAAATACCTGAAATAGTTATAATGACATTATGCAATCAAAAAGTCATCTTTTACGGTTTGTGCCCGACGCTTTTAATTTATTTAGTCCATGGCAAGCTTGTGAACATGTGAGCTTAGGACAAAAATATATAATTTATTCGTCCATATTGGTGAATTGAAGCAAAAATCTGTATTCCTTCGTCAATGGCATCGTAGACAATATAGAAACGGAAAAACAACTGCCAATTCTTGTGAAACGGTTTCGAAATAGAAATGCATGTAAGGCTGCTTGATGATGGCAATTGTTTACGTTTCGCTTAATCTGGAGGAATATCTAAAGCAAAACTCGGAAAAGGAACTGTTTACGAAAGTTCTTCTACTGTTGCTCTTTATTGACCCGTTCAGTTGCATGAAAAGGCTTCGTTTACACTTAAAATTCAAGTTTACTCAACTAGATTGACTTTTCACTTTAATGTTACATGCACCTTTTCTAAAAAATGGTATGTCTAGATCATTATATTTCAATTATTGAAACAAATTGAGCCTTTAAACTTTCTACCAAATGGATTCTTTATTGATGTTTAACATTGGGGACGCAACATACGCGGATTTCGCAGAAAGGGCCGAGATGCATGAAATCTATACTATTTTATATGCTAGGTAAGGTAGATAAAGGCAGGTAATGTGCACATTGCTGAAAGAAAAGTGGACGCACACTATAAGTAGAGAATGGCGTAGAGCTTGATTGGACATCATTTACTTATCCCCAACTAACAAATAAAGTGTTTTGTGTATTTGGGAGCTTCAGTTGGACTGCAAAGCCGCACAGGGGAAAGGCTTTAGGTTTTCATGCTGCTTAACTGGACGTTTCTCAAAAGATATTTTAAGACTGGTACAGCAGGCTAAAAACTATCATTGTGTAAAAATTTCAAGGTCACTGTGCTATTCGAAAAGTTATTTGATCTTAGAAATAAAAATGATAAAAATCATATTCTTTTTGAACAATTATGTCAAAGCATGTTTAGCTCTTAAGTCCTTTTTCACAGCTTTGCGCGCAGCAGAATGTAATCGGGCTTTTGCATACATTATGCACGCGTCGGCTTGCTTATATGACCATCGCCCTGTCAACGTTTGTTCTAAATGCTTTCATTCTTTGCATAGTTGACCTCCGTACATTTTCCTATCCATTTATGGCGACCACTGGCATGTGCATATCTTTTTTGCAATTCAGCCTTTTTGCTATAACTGGCATTTTTTATATGTGCATCGCATGTGTACTTACAAAATTATGCAAAGCGTATGGGCGTGTACATGACACTATATTTTTTTCCTATAAACGAACATTAAAAGCTTTTGCCGCAATCAATTGGAATAAAAACACAACCAATTCAAAAGGGGCAATTAATTAGAAAGAGCTAAGGTCTAAACTCTTTTCCAGTATGAACAAACTATTTAAATTGTTTTTACAAATACGGCAAGTTCTGTGATTCGTAGCAGGATCAACGTTACAGTTCAGGTATGATGCAATTCAATCTACCCGTTCACAGACTTCGCAAGCAGACAATAATGATATTTCTCTCATTTTAAGTTTAAGTTGAGAATGGACGCAGAAATATGCGTTTTTACTAAGTATCGCATGCATGGTACTCCTTTATCAATAGACATTCGACAATATGGAAAAACCACTGCTCATGGTAGAGGATATATTGGGTCGTCAAGTATGAAATCTGTAGGAAGAAAACTAAGTTTATTTGACGTTTTATAAATAAGAGAAACAGTATGTGTATTTATTTGAGATTGCGGTCTCCGATAGGAGGCCATCACATCTGTGAGCATGCAACAACAAATGAGCGGTTTCGGTAGTCCACCAAAGAGACGGAGTTAGGGGATGAAGGGGTGGTTTTCATGATGGAGGGCGGAATCTTATTGCGTGCCTTCTTGGTTCAGAACTAGGCCATGCCTTTTGGCTGCGTGAAAAAGGAGACCGAGTAGTGGCGATTTTCAACCTGTGTGTGGATAGAGTTGATGTCAGACACCCCGGCCTCTAGCAGTTCCTGCCTCTTCGTATTGCTGGATCGTGCCATTACCTGCGTGCTCGCAAAGTTAAATTTGTTTGCCTTCCTAAAGGTTGATGCAGCGAGCTGATACTATGATTCGTCTCTCCGCACTGCCCGTTTGTGCTACATTATTCGCGTCGTCGACCAGTCTGCTCTGTCTATTATGGGATAAAAACCACATGATATTTGGTTAACGACATCAAATTGCACACCATTATCTAAACGAACTTCATTTATATGATTTGGGTACGCAGGGTAGCTGTCGAACGATGGGTGAAACGCAAGCCGGACTCTTCACAAAGACGTTCCGTTGCGTCCCATACGTTCTTTAAATATGGTATAGAGTGCCAGGCTATCGGTAGCTCTCCTCGGTTAGTTCCCCATGGATGCGGATGGAAGCACCGGCAGACGAACCTTTTAGGGTATCCATTTCTTGTCGATCGGTCCTGATGATGCTTAATTCTCATGCTGGTTCCCCAGGTCCACTACAGCGTATTTTAATATTTGAGAGAGTACTTTAAGACAGCCACGTTTATCCGCTATTGGGGTTGGTTATGCTAACTGAGAGCCGGAGTTGTGTTAGTCCCCATTATATACACAGTGATGTTAAGTTCTCCATTGGCTCTGCATGTGACGACGACGTCAAGGTATGACAATTCCTTGAGGTTTTATTCTTGCCTTTTGAACTGCATTTCGCGAAAGATGCCGGTAACAGGTCTTGTGAGTCTGCCAGTCTACTCCTTTCGATAATAACGAAAATTTCTGCTGCGCGTCGGTGCCAAAGTGCATGTTCATAGTAATTTAAAGTGAATTTAGCCACCTCTTGGAATACCAGTTGTGTCATAGGATTACATATTGGGGAATCCATCGGCGTTCCCATAACCTGCTCGTATGTTTTACCATTGATGATAAAAGAGCTTCTTTGGCTGAAGGTAATTGATTGCATTAGATGGTCAATTTTGTAGAGGACCTCTCGGTACATCATGGATCTCTTTGGGCCGTTTGCGTGTAACGATCTTGTTAGGTCCGGTTGGATCTATATGAATAATAAGAGCACATCGAAGGATACCATGATTTAATCAGGTCGAATAGTTTTTCCACTGACGTCCGCCAGAGATTAAGAGGCCAAATTGAGGGAGAACCTCGAGCCCTCTCGGAGAACGTTTAGTTTTCTGGTCACCCATTTAGATAGATTGTAAGTAGGTCTGACTTTCAAGGCAACGATTGCTCGAAGGAAAACTTTGTGGTTGTGGATTTTGGATAATCCGTCGAACAGGACCACTGCCATGTCAGTTGGTTTCATCTGTCGCCATTCGTCTAGCGATATCCTATTGTTGCACCTGAGTTGAATACCTGACTGATCATTGATTTAACCTGTGAGATGGGTGGGGAGTTTTACGACTGTTGGTTGTTTAGGTAGGTATCTGCCTTCTCCTTGTAATCGACGTGGTTTATTACGATAGGTGCTCATTCTTTGTCGACCGGTAGTACGTTTATATTTTTGGTCATTTTAATTTCCTCGTTGCATCTATTGTCCTTGGTGATATGCTATTGGTAGTCATATTCGCCTTTAATAGGGACGTGCCTTTTTGGTGCACGGTGTGTATCCCTTCGCCGGTCGTGCTAGTTCTTACTAGCATGGTTTCATATACAACGATAAATTCTGCTGCTTTAGCATCTACCGTGTCAAAGTTGGCGTCGTGACTCAGCACTCTCAGTTCTTGTTTAATCAGCTGTCTGGATGATTAATTGTACGCCACATGTTTCTTGGTTTCAGATTTGGGTTTCAACTTCCCGAACTTCTGGCCTATGCTCATACGCTTTTGATCCTGGTTGGCTTTTACCCGAGATTAAATTGGTCAGTCGAGGGAGAGAGCAACAGATTCACCAAACAGGGTCGCGCCCTCAACATCAACATTATACACATACTTTGACCACTTCAGCGGTAGCTTGTTCAGTCCGGAGGTTAAAATCTTTGCAATCGAGAGTAAACGAAAGCCTGGAATGCATGCTTTACAGTATTGTGGGAATTAAACTTGTTTTCCTATAAAAGCGAATTCAAATTCTGAAAGAAGTGACAGTTAGTGGGTACAATATGTGGTGGGTATGGTTGATGCTGGCGAACTTCCAAAACTGTCTCCTGTAATTTTGTTTTTATCATTTTTGAGGTAAGGTCTAGGGTTGTCGTGCATTAGAATAGGAGTCGATCGGTTACCTAATCTAGGCAGTTTAACCGCAATTGTTTGGATCAATTGGTCCAGCTGATTTCAGTGTAATTTTACCATGCTCAATGAACCAGGCTTCATAAAATCATAATGATGTAAACCTCCGCTATACGACCAAATACGCATCATTGGCTCCTTTAAATGAATCTTGTGATTGGATTAAGTGTTGGTGGCTCAGTCATGTCTATTCCCTGTATAAAACGTTTATGGTTGTTCTTTTGGGATCCACTTCTCATCATACGTGACCATTCGATTTATAATGAATAATATTTGGTGACGAGAATGCATTATCACGCAGACTTTCAAATCCTGTTGTTATATCTATTTATTTGGTTTACCTGAACCCACCTATTCAATGTTTCATTTTACTGATTTCACCTAGGTGAGGTAACTTTCTTTGCTTGTTAGAATCACTCAGTACTGCTAATTTCCAAGCACGTTGAGATCTCTCTGACTTAAACACGGCTTTCTCTTAGTTATTTTCAACCCTTGATTCTGATTGAATACGTGGCTCCTTCGTGAGATCACACTTACTAGAATAAGATTTCGGTAACCAATTTCGTACAGCTTGCCTAGTAGTTATGGTATAAAAAATAAAAAATAAATTGTTACTTGAACTGTCCGTGATTTACGCACATATTATTATATAATTTTCTGGTTTTTCATCTTTAAACAAGAATAATCTGAAAGTTTTTAATAGATTAAAAGCCCAATATGACAGCTCTTTCAGAAAAACAAACCAATGTCAAAATATAGTATCAACGTGAAAGAAAAAGCTGTAAAAGTTGACCATTGGCATCATAAACCAATTTCTAACTTGGTGACCTTATAAAAAAGAAAAGGAGAACATCCAACATATAACACAATTAACACCTAAATCTGGTTTATTTTTTGTGTTTGATTGTGCCGACGTTTAGGTGGCTCTATGCAGATACATATTTTGCGGTATTAGATAAATGCTGGGTATTTCTCAACATCTAAGTATTTACGGCATTTATAGGAAGCCAGAATGTACACATCAGATGCAAAATGCCGAAACTTATGAATAAATAATAATCACCGCAAACCAGCATAAACGCATGCACCGAAGCTTTGAAATATTAATGAGCATCCTTATGCGAATTGAAACGTAAAAGGAAAGATAAAAATTAAAATTATTTTGAAGAATAGTTGTTGAGCATAGGCGTACTTTCGGTAAATTCTCATCGGGCCAGTACATATATATGGGAATGGAGTACAAACGAAAATATATGAGCAATAATGTTTGCCTCGTCATACCAGTGAGTCGTGTTTATAGGGGAAGGGGGTGTTAAGCGGCAGTGATTGTTTGGTGGATTTATTTTCACGCGGGGAGTAGAGACGAGGAGACGATATGGAGCGCGTGAAATCAGGTCGTCGTTGGCCATGCTAAGCGTGGACCTTGTAGCAGGTTCTTTTGTGCGCACAAGTTCGGCTTTCTGCCGTTGCTAGCAGCCGCTGAACCAATAAAGTGGGATAGTTTGGTGGCACCTTATAAATCACACGGAAGGCTTCGTTAGGGTGCACGCAGTGCCCGGAATCAACCATGTGTGCGAGAATAGCGCTGTTTATGATTTTAAATTCGCCTTTTCTCAGCAGCGCCGGGAGGAATTCCCTATTTCGTGTGAATACGCAACGACTCGTGCGAGCAATATTACCTGCTCCACAGAAGCAAGTTAATGAGTAGATACACGTGGAGGTGTTCTGAGCCGGCAACCTATCCTTACCTTCTCCGTGTAAAACTTGGTTGGTTGAGAATAATATCAGATTTCTTGCCACTGGGAAGGTGTGCGCGACGGCGTGGTCAAAGCGTATTTTCAGGAGATCACTTGCCGCCTCTCGTTGAAAGGGTACTATGATAAAAGAGGGTTTTCTTTTTTGCTTTAAGTTTATGGATGCCTATGCGCGCATACTAATCTTCTGAATCCTTTGATGAGCATTTTTTCAACTCCTATATAATTTTGTTAAGAAATACTAACTTTTTGAAAAAGTGGCAAATTCTTAAAAACGGGAATATTACCTGTTAATGCGACGAATAAATGTAAATAGAATTAGTCAAGGAGCTACAATTGTTAGATAATATCATAAGTAGAACATGTTCTGGATAATATAAGAACACTTATTTCGCCAATTGGAGTACAATTAATCTCAGATCAACCTTGAAATACTGGTGAAGATTTAAAGATTTTCATAGTTTTCAAGCGATTGGCAATAATGGTAGATCCTGTTCTATGTGGTTAGCAAAACCTTCAAAATGAGAAAGTTCTTAGAAGCATTTACCGGGGTAGGGAGATCTTTAATCTTTGTTCTTATTCAAGTGGTCATTTGCGTCATGTTTGTAGATTCATCCAATCATGAAAATTCACTGTCAAAACAAATAAAAGTCAACAACAAAAGTTGAAAATCAATATGCCTTAGATAAATTTAAAAAAACGTTTAATAATAAATTGGCCATTTAAAACGTCCATTTATTTGATACTTTGCTAACGAATATATGCGGACTTTACCTTTTTCAAAGGTTACTTCAAGGTGAAAATTTGGACGTTATATCGATTTGGAGACATCCTGAGACTAAGTGATGCATTTTCCACTGAAAACGAAAAATTCTTTTCCTCTTTATATTGGAGCGTTTCTGTCTAATTATTTTACGATACAGTTTCATTCTTAGGCAGCATATACAACAACAGAGTATCCGAATATATAAAAAAATTTGCAAGACTGCTAATCTTCTGTTCACTGTGTTTCTTAATTCCAGATTAGCTGACACTACATTATACAAAAAATGACTATCCATACGTCTAATTTACATAGATTATTCTGCAGTCCATCTCCACAATTTGTTGTAAGTATTATGTTAACGGTCTTCATTTTCACCGTAGTAGAACAAAAATATTGGTAAACCATTTTATTTCTGCGTCTTGTTGCAAAAAACGTCAGCAATTTGCACAAAATATTTTTCCAAATTGAATTCGATTTCTTGTATCTGGAAAAAAATGCGATTCCTTACGCTTGTCTAGTTTCCATTAACCATAAATCACATTTTAATAGTTACAGAAGAAAATACTGCGAATTATTTCCTATTTATTTGAATGTTCCTTTTTAGACAAATACACAAAAACGATGGACTTTGCTCTGTGGTATTAAAAAAGAAAGGAAATTTCTCGAATGTCCGGAAACCTCCACGTTCTTTCAAATCTGGCCTGTTTTATTTAAATAAATAAGATTTAACATGCATTTTTCGTTTATTTAACGCTTTCTGATCCTCTAATTGTCTCAAAAAATTAAAATAAGAGACCAAATATATGCTTAATTACTTACTCAAATTATTTTTCAGGCATTGCATTAGTCATGTACTGAAACGACTATGTTCGCGCAATCCAACTGCAATACATTGTGACGTTAAAAATTATCCTGAAGTTACCAAATACCATCAATGTCTGTAATACCTACGCTGCTAAACGCTAGAAAACTTATGTTTTTTTCTGAGGGTAGGAAAAAAAACAAAATGAAAGTCACTCAATGACTTCAAGTCTCTCAACAATATTCAGAATCAAATCAGTTCAAAAGTTCTTTCCCATGCACGCGACCATTAGTCGTATTTGTGTAATTACTCGCGCAGGTAAAGATAAATTTTTCGCGCGCGCGCAAAAGCATTTGTTTGTTTGATCGCACAAAAATCTGCTGAATGGTTTGGTGATGGCAGTCATTTTGTACCAAGATATTTTGATCAAGCGGACTTATTAGGAGACTGGAAAACCTGTTGACTCGAAGCTTACTTTTAAGGTCTGCTTGTGCACAGAAATCTTTTCCTCTGTACTGATTTGATAAACCTAAATTTCCACAGGCAATCGAATCACGTGTTTGACCTTGCAATGGCCTCGTAATGTGCATTCCTTAATCCCTCACTTGCAATTGTCGCCAATATGACTAGCTGTTTTGGCTACTGTACAGGCAATGTTCAAATTAAATCAATCAACTGCTAAAATTATATCCATGTTTGACTGTTGCTTCTTGCATTCTGTATGATTTATCTTCATTAAGTCGGCTGGCCAATGTTCGCTTGCAGCTGAGCAACAATTTCTGCATTATGTAAATTGTGAAGAAATTATATTTCTGTGTTCTGCTCTCACACAAACATAGTGTTATTAATATTTTTGAACACAGCCTCCTGCAACTTTGAGTTAACTGTATGGATGTTGTAAAAACAGCACTTTAGTTCCAGTTACTTGAATCCTAGCCTCCGTTATGAGGTTTGAGTGTTCCGGTTCACTGACGGAGAACGGCAAATAAGGCAGAACAGGCCATTTTGATGTCATGCCCTCCAGCATTGAAGTAGTTCTGATATTGATTGCCAAGGGCCAAAAACTCGTCTGCGTATACGGCCGTCTTTAAGCTACAAGGTGAAAGTGACGTACTAATGAGCAACTGGCAAATAAGAAAAGATGAACGTAATCATCGCCACGTAACTAAATGTCCTCGAGCAAACTGGACGTTAAGAGAGACCGTACTTTAAATAACTGCTTGAACATCAGCTTTAAACCTTATGATGATGACTGATGATGATTTCTAAGTTAAACAGGTACTTCGAGCTGTTACATTTACTGTTTGCATTACCTTCTGCTGAAAAATTATGCTCAAAAACGTTTTTGAATGTAATACACTAAATTGTGCTGTCGCCCTGCTTTGGAGTAAACTGTTCCATTCGGAGTTGTAGGGGGTGGAAATAGGCTGTAAAAAACCCTTTTAATAAGCTTACATTTTCGCCGAACTAGTGAGGAGCGATGGCTTTCGTTTTTCTTTTCACACTTAACAAACCAGCAGCACTGTCAGTGATAATGCGTTCGTATAAAATCTTCATCTCCTCCTTCCAAAACAGGTGCGCTGATGGATATCGGCAATTAAATCTCTTTGGATGATCATTTTTGCTTTAAAATACCATAAAACATTTTTTCATGATGTGCTGGTGATTTTCATTTTCGCAAGAACATCGTGGATAGCGTTCAGTATGAATGAGTAAAAGTTGATTATGCGATGTTTAGAATTTCAGATTATTAATCAAATACACAATGATTGGCTTCTCAAAATGTACAAACCCAACGAAACGTACTTACGTACATTTATGTGGCAAAATTTGTGAATATAGTCAAAATATCTTATTTTTGCTGCGCTTCAAAGTGTATTATTTATGTTTGAGCTCTCTATCAATAAGAAACTTATTTATTAAACGTTTTGTAAAGATGCTTATAACCTTATGGATGTTGATTAATATTTCTCTTGAGTTCATTTATTTTTCTAAGGGTTGCCTTGTAAGCATATTTTGTCTTCGACGTTTGACTATACCTAACCAAACTGTATTTTAAGATGATAATATTGTCTTTGCTAATCCCTTGCCACGTGCAAAAATTTTCATCGTACATTTGAAGGCTCTATGATGGGTGACTGAAAACGTCAGCAATGGGCAAGCTTTTTGGGCAACAAATATGAGATATTTCCAGAGATTCTTAAGGGGAAGTTAGCAGCACGAATAGGTGGGTCTTGGTAAATGTAAAGTTTTACGATGACCTTTTACATGCAAAGACATATTTCTCCATTCAGGTTGAAGCTTTTGCAATTGCCATTGGAGATATCGTCGTCCTGGATGTCGAAGGCAGTTTTGCTGCAAAATATCACCCAAAGTTTTCACCAATGACTACATGAGGACGTATTTTGAGGGGCAAACCAGTGAAAGCTCACGGAGGCTTCCTCTTCATTCCAAAAAAATCTCACTTACGAAGACGGTGGTCCTTCTTTTAACTATTCGTGCCCGTGACAGTAGAATTAAGGAAAGGATTTGAAATCCTCAACTGAAATTCTTTAGTTACAAACGAAACAATTTAAAAACAAATCACTCAAAAAACTATGTTTAGATACTTGGTTTGTCGTTCGCTTTTAGATTAAACACCTTTGTCATCAAGCTTAAGAAATGAGCAACTGAAGATAACTTTTTTTAAAGTTTTTTTTAAAAGGGGAATGCTCATTTATTCTAACAAAAAACAGCAAAGATAGATACCTTCGTGGATTTTAATTTACTTTGATTTGTCAAATATTTATTCTTTTTTATTAGTTGTTTTTAAACCACCAAAAGCACCAGTTAAAAGAAAATAATTATTAAGGCTTACCTCAGTGTAACACATAATGACAAAAGAGTTATATTTTCGGTCAATGACAGTTACTTTGCGGGTATTTCCAAAGGCAACATCGTTTAATAGCATCAAAGACGCACAACATCTCAGTAAATAAAAATTTAAAAAATAAAAATGTTTGCTCAGATTACTGTCCACGGAAGATTGCTGGAGTGTAAATTTGTAAAAATAAACTTGTTAAGCCCTTTTGTCATCCAAAATATATCCGTTTGCGTAGATATTCAAACGACAAATGTTAATCATATTTTTTCTGACGTTTTGAGACCATAAATTGTTTCAAACTGCCAGTTAATATATGTTCAGAAATCATTCGCATAGCGATATGGTCATCTTATTTACCTTTTAGAAATGCCGCATATGTAATTTACTTTATCTTTTTCGGAAAACAGTAGAAAAAGGAATGGACAACCATTCTGACCCATGCTCTTACATCCTTCATTTTCCTTACATTGCACACGAGAGCAAAATCTGAGCACTGCATTTCTCCCACCGCTGCGAAAGCTACGCTATTTGAAGTACCTTAAACGTATTCCACTTTAGATGCTAAATTAAACCTTGTTCATTCCCAGCAATGTTTTGAACAGCTCTAAGGAGACTGAAAGTTTGCCAAATGTGTAGTTGACGTTTGCAATTTTTAGCGACATACTGGGAAAATTAAATTTTTCCGAGCCCACTTTTTCTCACGTTCACTGCAATTGCGATGGTATGCTCGCGTCTTGATTAATATATAAACGGCAGAATTTCATTTTCAAGGTTCTGTACGCAAAACCAAATACTTCAGCATGTTTCGCATGTTCAGTTAGTACAGGGTTTTAAAAGAGGTTTTAAACAAAACGTCTGTTTATAGCTTTGTAATAAATGTTTTCAAAATCAATGAAAACCTAAGGGTATTTTTATATTACTCAAAAAATATCGGACAATTATTCTACTACCTTTTTAAAATTGAAAGTGAATTGTTATTTGACATTTTTATGCAATAATTGACAAGATTAATAATTGGTGTTCGTTCTTTAATAAATCTCTAATATTTTACTTTAAGGAAAAGGTTTGAAGCATATGAACAATATATAACGAAAGAAAAAACTAAATGCATTTAGTTTTCTTTCTTTGGGGCAAACTAGGTCATTCTGCTTTCCAAATAATCACCAATAGAATTACAGCTTGAACAGAAGGGTTCAAACTTGATCGGACATTATTTAGCTGCTTTCAGAAATTTCGTAATGGCAATAAGGGGCTTGATGAGGAGGAATGCAGAGAACAGCCATGCAATTATTGAAGCAAAAAACTGCAAATTGTCATGAAATATTATGGCTCTTAGCCTCATTATTCAAATCATATTTGAAGATCTGATTTAAATTGTTGAGGCACAAAAGCTCGATAAATTTGTCACATAAATGCACAAAGGAGATGACAGAGTTCAAACTTGTGAAAGATGTTTAGTTATCTCGCTATAAAACATAACAGATTCATTAATTGATTGAATAGTGACGTGTGAAAAAGGCGTATCCTTGGATTAAGTATATGCTAGTCACAATTGCTTGATGTTGACGAAATACCCATACAGTTCCCGAAACCGAAATTGCGTCAGCAGAATTATATGGTGATAGTCTGGAGTACTACTCTTGGTTATGTTCCCTACGGCTTTATTGGGGCTAATAAAGGCAACTTCTTTTTAGATTTAACACAAGCAACTTGACAAAATGCAAGGATAAATGTTTGGCTCCGAAATCGGCCAGGGCTTTCCAAACAACCCATATGTATGCTGATCACTCTCGAATATACCTAGTTGTACCATTAGTACATAACCAACATAAGCACATTGATTAGGTCTAGTTTTGACCTTAAACTGTGTTCAAATGCGAATTAAAAATCAAGTAACTATCTTATTTTACAAAATGAAATGGTTAAATTCCGGTATTAAAAACGCAAAAACATACAAATACTTGCAAATATTTTGTAGGGAATTTACATTTTTTGCAATTGCTTACAGTAAAGAACACAATTTGAAAAGATTACTTTGTTCACTATCAACGTGAACGGAAAACGTTGTCAACAAAACGTAATGAAAGTTGTTCTAAACACTGCTGCGGCCATTTGATGCCAAATCCAAATATATAAGACACGGTTATCCCAACCAAATCACCTTATCAGTGCGTTAAATATTCTGACGTTTTGAATGCCTCGACGGTCAATATGCGGTTTGCTGATGCTTAACACAATAAAACCTTGGTTGCACAATATGTCCTTAAATTTTCGACTCTAGAAAAACGCTGTGCGTTCGCGTTTAAGGCAGTTCGCTCAAAATTAGAGAATTATGTCAATTTCTTTGCTGTAGAATATTGTCATTTTATTAATATTTCTGCGTTTTCTACCTAACGTCCTTCCAGGATGCAAATATATTGACCGTTTTATCCTGTGGAACGCCATCTGTGCATTCTTGTCCTCGTTTGTTTGCTAAGCAGGGCCAACAGAACGATTAGTTCCTGTGCGTGGGAGCTTGGTAGGAAAACAATGACCTATGGATTTTGATCGTGATATACCAACGGCAGATGAAGATTACTCGGTAAGCATTGCGGGATCTGCAAGGTCATACCAAAGCGCGCTGACGGTAGGTCAATTTCGGTCGCGGTTTGCACACGAGACGTGGCAGGTAAGAAAGTAGGTCATATGTCAGCTACCGTTATCTTGATGATAAATAACAGTAAATGGATTAGGATTTTTTAAAATTTGTCAAAATGGGCCTTGGCTAGAAAAATGGAAATAAACTGCAATCATTGCGAAGATTTGAAGGCAATAACTGCTTGTATTTAAAAGAAAATTGGACACTGTCATGCCTTTTTTCTCGACAAATGATTTTGCGACGTCTACAAAGCATGCGTAATAACGAGTAGTTTAAGGCGAGGAACAATGGCACAAAGAATATTCATAAAATTACTGGTTTTCAGGGCTAAATAAGTATGCTAAAAATTATCTTAAGTTTTATATGTAATAGTGTGACCTTTGCAAGCATCGCTTCCCGAACGTGGTCTGTGGAATGTGTGTAGTAAAGATGGCCACACGTGAACAAGAAAATCGTGAGTTGGACTTGCGGAACTTCTACCGCATACTTTCTTACCTTTTTACCTTTTTTCTGATGGTTGCACAATTTCAAGATGACCGAAGGTTGACAAAGTTAACAGGCCCATCTGCGCGGGCCACACACGAGCTTCATCTCTACAAATATTAGGTAGCTATAAGGGTACGTTAGGTCAAAAATGCGTGGGAATGCTTGAGAGGCCACATTAAGCATTTACCATTTTAGTCCGGCTTTCAGTCCTCTAGCTGTTCCAACTTCTCCTATGAGGACCACGTTATCTTTTTCATTGGCAGCCGTTTATCTGACAATTCTGAGCAGGAAGGATAATGCATTCAGATTGTCATTAAGGGTAATTGGTTATCGTCCGTTGTCATAACATAACCTTGAGTTTACAGAACATAGATTTCGAGGACATTGTATTGAGGTTTTGTCGATAAAAGCGGAATTTGAAGTCTCAGCCGGTAATTGTGAGAAGTTTTGGACGGTATCACCAGACTTAGTCGGTTTTTCGCATGACCTTTCGGATTCATGCTGGAATCCATCATCAGAGCCAGCATAAAATACCCGAAATTCGTACACGGGAGTTGCAGCATTTATAGGATGTATTCCCTAGGCTTCTGCAAGCTTATGAAACTACCGGCAACCTCTTCGTTAAATATATTCGCCTTAGGATGGCTATATGCTTATGGCTGGCATTCTAGTCATCAATCGCGTAACTTCAGTCACTCTTGTTTGATGTTGACATGACGATTGCTCGGCCATCTGGCTCACTGGCAGGGGTTTGAAAAGACTGTTTTCTTTCTTGCTCCCCGAATTGCGAATTACTTAAGTGAAACTATTTATCATCACTGAATAGGAGTGGAGAAGACAGTAAACATGAGTAAGTCCAGGGATTTTTTTATTGGGACGAGGAACGAAGGGTTCATCTGATACGATCTTGAGTGAAGGGTCAATGACTAAAGAATTCGGTTCCAAGTACCAGCTAGTTCAAACGCGGCTGTATGGCAATGGTTAACAAACCAACAGAGACCATTTTGTTCATGTTTTCACTCTTCTTAAGGCTATGCACTGCCGACTGTGATCAGAATCACAAACGGATAATATGAATCTCATGGAAGAGAATAGAAATCGTTGATTGCACACCAAATTATAAATCAGTATTGACCAATATGATATAGTTGGACATACACGCCTCAATACTTGACAGCAGTGATAATACAGATGTTTATATATATTGTTTACATTGTGCGCATTAAATCATTACCAACCGACCTCAACAAATATTTCAGGTCACAAAATATTCATTTTCTTGTCAAAACCTGATTCGTTTGAAAATAGAAGTTGATTCTTACGAACCAGTGCTTGTTACATGTAAATTAAATGTTCAATTGAGAATGAAAAATTTCAAAAAAGTAAAAATATAAGCAATTAATTTGACTACGAAATGACATTTGCGTGTAGTATTTAGCCATCAGTTTCCGACGCATGTTCAGTTTTTATCAACGGAAACTTTTTATCCACATTAGGTAGCAATTGTTATAGCAAGTGACGTATATGCTAGTAAAGAATTAAAGGCCTTTCATCTTTGGTTTTTCTTCAAAAATTGGATTTTAAAAACGCATTTTGCTAATTTAATCTGAAAATAAATAAACATACATCACGCGTTTATTGTCGAGATAAAGTTTAATATTAGGTTGGCCATAGTGAATTCCATGATGCACATCAGTTCATGGCCCTGTACATATTGACAGGATTTGCAAAGTTTCATAAAAAATTATCTTAAGTTATGGTTTTGATGGCTGTTTAAAACAAAGACCTATGATTTTGAAATCACGTGCACCCAGCGCAAAAGGACTTCCTTTAAACTATCCCCTAGATTCAACAGTGATTTATAATAAATGTTCTACACCCCGGACAAATCATTTCAAACGCCATAATTTCTGCAAAAATACTGAACAAAAACTTTTCTCTGCCTTATATCAATTGCCAACCTGAAGTTAGTCGACTAAGCCCTCAATTCTTCCATGGCATTTTTAATCCTGGAAGTAAAGTGAACAATGTGAATACTAGTTAGGTTATCAATTCAATTCTCAGATCGTAAGTGTGCCAGCAATGAAAGATATACCTGCAAAGAACATTCCGCACTAAAATCAACCGTGTGTGGAAGGATTCACATTTTGAAACGGTCGGTCTATATAGATTTTGATTTTATACCAATCTATGCTTATCAAGTGCCTTTGCTCTCTATAAGTCTCACCGCAATGTAGTATTAAAGAATTGGTTCCTGAATCGAAGTAAGGCACTGGTCATAACAAAAGATGATTTTCTTAACCATTTCTGAAGAAACCTTTTGCCCTTTTTTCTTCAGTCAACAAAAAAAGAATCAGAAAAGTAATTTTTTGACGACATTTCTGAATTGCTTTTTTATCTATGTTTGGCCAGAAATTACATCCCATTTATTGGAGATCACACTGAAGTGGAAGAATAGAAAATATTGTTCTAAATGAAATACTTCAGAAATGAAGTGTTCGGTATTTTAATATATTTAAGGACATGGGATTAAATTGACAAGCATCCTGCATATTATGGAGAGATTTGAATCTACTACAATGCACATAGGTAAATTTTGTCTTTATATTTTTTAGAAATTCATTAAAATATAAAATCATTGACCTATCGTGCCAAAACGGATGCAACATTTAAAAAATCCTTTGAATACAACTAAAATGCCGTCCAGGTAACGAATTCGCTTATCATATTTAACAAAATTTACTTTTTAAAAGCAAAGCATTGCTCAAAGTTATCCTAATATGAAGGTTGTTTGCCAAAATGAGATGACTGCTTGTACTTCTGTATTTTTTTAAGACTATGTTTGCGCATCCGTCACCGACAGGACGAGGTTTATAAAACATTCTTTGCCGCAAGTGAAAATCTAATTTTGCCCGCGTAAACCATATAAATTCGGTTATGAAAAAGCTTGTCAATGTTAAAAATACAACTGTTTTATCGATTGCTAAAAATGATATTTTTGGCAACTATGAGAATTCGTGTTCAACAAAACAGCCATAAGGCAGAAAGGTTTTTTTTAAGCGAAATAGTAATACCTAACTATTTGCGAATACTTTCGATGTACTCCTTTGATGCTCATTGAAAATGTCTGCTTTTAATAAAAGGAAATTTGCAATTAATATTTTCATTCTAGTTTCCTTTTATACGTTTACTAGAAATGTAAAGAGGAGAGGAATTGCAATCTTTAACATACCATATTATTTATATGGAAATTCCGTTCTGTACAATAAATCGTAGAAGAGACAATAAATTTAGGAAGAAAATATTAAAGTTAGCTCCAATATAAGCAGAAAAAAGAGTTTCTTCGTTCGTAAAAGAAATCATACAAGAAACTTAGATAAGTTTGAAATATAATATGATATTTCAAGGTTCGTGTTGTTACCGTGGGGACAGTTGAAATGCTTGGACTTTCGCCAACGAAGGAGATAATAAAACGATAATTGAAAATAGGTTATTAACCATTGAAAGTTTTCAGGATCGGTTTAGAACATATCCATTTCGAGCGCTAGTTCTAGACGTAAAAGTTTTCTTTGAAAATTGTATAAGTCAAAGAGGCACGTGCAAAAATATTATGTCACGAACTCACTTCCTCGGTAAACGCTTTCAATAAACATTTCATTAAATAATTTGAAAAATTTATGGCACATATTGTATCCTTATGGACGGTCAATTAAATCCGCCAAAACTCACCTATGAAAACTCAACGGTTTTAACTGTCTGTAAAACCAAACTTTTAATTTAACGGAACAAAATATTTCTTTTTAACGGTAAAACATTGTATGTTTTTTTAATAAACTCGCGAAATCAATTCAGTTTTCATGTCCACTGAACGATTTGTTCTTATGAGGTTTTGTAATTTCCTGACAGCCCAATAAGCAAAACCAAGCAAAAATATTATAAACGGCATATTTGGCAATCACAGCATCATCGTGCGAAATTATTGTAGAAACCTATACAGGCATTAAAATTCCATCTTTAAAAATGTACTTATTCTTATTTGATATTTAATTGACAACAGCTTTGTTTTCTCACTGATGCGAATACACACGTAAAAAGAAAGGATAAAAAATGTGCTTACCCAATTATAATGTCAAATGTAATTACATTTTAAAAACAAGTTTTGGACAAATAATATAAAAATATAAACCTTATGGTATCATTCTCATTAAATTTAGTTATAAGTTACTGAAAACCGGTTATCTGTTCATTTGAAACTGTTTTCGTGTGATTGTCAATATTTTGAAAAAAAGAGACATACTCTATGACAAATGTGTGATTTTTTGCTAAACAAAATATCAGATAAACTTTCAAAAATGCTTTTAGCATAATGCATTCAAGGAATATTTGCTCCCAGTCTTTGATTATAGGAACAATTTTAATTTTTTTAAAATAAGTTAAATAGTTTAAACATATTTAAAAGACGCTTTGCGTCCAAGTAGAAATTCCCGATCCATTTCTAAAAAACATTTCTACACATTTCTGTTTTCTGGTTAATTTAGCTGTGAGATACAATCTCAACCAGAATTTGTTTTAGTATTACACGTTGACTGTTATTTATAATAGCGTTAACTGCAAAATATAACGTTAAATTGTTTTAGAAGCAATTAAAAAAGATAGCCATATGTTGCCTGCAACTCAGATACAGACAATGTTTTTTTAAATTTTTTTGTGTAAATAAACAAGAAAAGTGTATAGGATGGCCTCTTCACAATTTCAGAGCATGCAGACTATACGCCTGTAAAAGCATCAAATAGTGCAGGAAGCGCGTTGGTAAAAATCATTTGAATGTAAAACCCTGTTATGCCATCAGTGCATAGATACATGCATTTTTTGAATTATGTCAAGAAGCAGTTTTGTTTATAACCTATGCCTGCTGACCAATTTGCATTTTGCCTACTCGGAGATTAAAAATGTCACTCTTATAAAACATTCTGCCGTCGTTTTGGAGCGTAAATCATCTATTTCTAGTTCAAAACGTTGAAAATCAATGGACCAGGGACATTTTTTTCAAAATCGTAGCAATGAGAAAAAACGAATCGAACGTAGAACATGATATTCAAAATCTTAAATATGCGAAAAATGTCTCCATTTTAGGCTTGCTTGTTTTCTAAAAAGAGTTTTATTCATGTGGAGTAAATAAACCCCCTTTAAATGTCACCAAGCGGATGTTAGTATAGTGGATTGAATTCTGAAGATAAAAAAGAATGGCATATCAAAGCCTTTGTTTGAAAGTTATTGTGAAGTCTTTTTAGGGTCATTTACGTTTTCTAATAGCTTTGCTGTTGCAAAACCCTTTGAAGTACGTAGTTAAGTGATTTAATTTTTAAACAGAAAATTCTATGTAACCAATGCTAATTAGAACCTGCATTTGGAACTGCAGGCATGGCATAAACAGCAACCAACTGCTCAACGAAGCCAATCGTTTCAGGAGCCCTAGCTAGGTTACACGTGGTTTAATCAAAATACGTTTAAGCCATAGCATGCATTTTATGTTAAATTTACTTATCCTTATTTCCCACTACATATCAGCTGCTCTGTTCAAGGAAAAACGTTGGTCTCTCAAATAGTTGAAAAATACGGTTAATTAAGTGCAATATCTTTTGCAGGGCTTTAAATTTCAGCTTATTATTGACCACGTGGTTTGATTTAATTAATAACAGTAACAAAAGCCCTTTTAACTAGTGCATGCTTTTTCATTCTTTCAAACAGCGTAGGTAGTCTGGTGGTCAGCCAAACATAACTTGGTTGAAATATGTTGAAGGGCTTTGAATTCTGCCTTTTATAGGTGTTTCTTACCCTAAATTTGGTGAAAGGAATGGGCTTTTTGCGAACCTGCTGTCCATTTAAGTCTTCTGCAGTTGCCATGCACTGTGAAAAGTGGACTGCATAAATTTACTTCTTAGATAAAATTACATTATTTCGGCACACACTATGCTGGCTGCATCGGACAGCTGATTGCAGGCAGAGCAGAAAATAAAGGTCCTGATGGAATTCATCAATGATCCGTTGTTTATGGTCCACACGTTGTATTCCAGTGAGTTTAGACCAGGTAAACTAGAAAGCCCAAACTTGAAAGTTATAGGTTAGTGTCTGCACTAACGAACCATAAATAAATACCATCTGATAGACAAATGCCGTCTTTACGAAAACCCCGTAGGCTGCTTTCACGGTTGAATGCGGTAAAATTAAGTAACCATTTTTAATGTCTAGTGTAAAAATAGGTGTACCGTTATATATAAATACGCATAGGCTTCCTGTCATATAATTTTTTTATTGTGAAAGTAACTGCCAAGCACAGTATTTACATCAAAACTGAAGTATGAAATAGAAAGTTACTAGTCCAGAATCAGTTTAATCTTCGTCCATTAAACAGCATTTACACTGCATGTGGAGTTAAACGATGGAATTGGCAATTCGGTTATGGAAATCAACTCACAGATTACTAAGTAATTCCGGCTGCCAGTGCTCGTTATCGTTCTATCAATTCAACCGGCCTCACCATATGCTTTCGGTTGTCAAATCAGCGTAAATTATGCGTTATCCGCGCAAATATGCTGAACAGAACAATCTTATAATACTGAAATACTAGTCATGTGATTTTGTCTGCTTGAATTGGCTTGCATAAAATCTGACCAACAAGAGATATTTCTTTACAATTACAACAATTAACTGTACAAACCCTAACCATACTTGCAGTCTGAAACCACTTGAGCTTGCAGTATAAACGTGAGTAAATCCAGAAGATGATTTTTATCATTGACTGACGTTTATGCATAAAAGTAATGTCATCATGCATAAGCTGTCCGTTGATTTGCATTTTATATTTAACCTAAGTTGTTTGACTTGTTCACACAAGCATGCGAAAGGCAATTATTTCACGTCCACTCCATATTTATCAGACAGAGCAGAAGAAATACCCTTTAGTGTTTGAAAAAAAACAAACCGCCGCTTTTATTTTGTCAAATTCCTTGTAGTCTGTGTGTATATACTTGAACGTAAAATAGTATTCCAAGGTCTTAAAGATGCTACAAAACCTCAGACACTCACTATCTGGTGTCAGCCTGCATACTTAAACTTCAAAAGGAAATGTACGAAAACATTGTTTTTTCGTAGAACTGACTTTCTTATTAATAGCTACATTCTGAATATCATATCTTAATGACTTCCCCTTTCATTAATTACGACACCCAGTTTTTTGCATTGCTCTCGGTATGGCTTGAATGCTTAGACATTACTGGTTCATACTGCAGTCGCCTGTATTATCTCACAGTTTTCTAAGCAAAACTTAACAATTGCTCACGTTGATGGCAAGGACAGTCACCTGAAATATAAAATATAATATCTCTGAAGGCAACCATGCATTTTTTACAATATCAACGCTTTTTATCACTCAAATATTCAAATGATCCTTTAATAATTTTTAACTATCGGCAGAATTATTGCCTTAATTAGCTTGCCTGAAGATAGCTCAGGTCACAGGATGCCGATTGATTTATAAAACATTATAAATTTCTAAATAACCCAAACATAAACATTTATATTCCGCTTTACAATTTGGATTGTCATACACAGATAATCATGCGAGTTGCTTTCCTGTGACTGTTAATCTAAAAACAATGACGTTTTGATTAAAGTTACACCTTTCCGGATACTGTATGACATCAGATTAATATTATATACAGACCAAATATCCTCATATTTAGAGTTTTAAATGCATAATAATTTTTATTTGTCTATTTTCCAGGCCGTCTAACAGCTTATGGCACCTTATTCGATGTTTAGGTCTCAAAAACTACAAGAGTATATATATCGTGAACACTTTCTTCAGTAAGCTATAATTCAAAATTTGACGTATTTGCTAGGATATCTGTCAATTAAATATACTTTCTTTATTAAAAAAGCAGTCAAGGATCCATAATATTTTGTCACCTGTTGAAATAAACAGTCTTATCAGTTTTTAAAGTGCTTAAAAAAACTGACAAAGGTATAAAAACAGCACACACTCACGGAGATGCAGTCGTGAAGTCCATCTCCTCAGCGGGCATGGGTTTACATTTTAGGAATTTAATAACCACATGAATTAGCACACGAACGTGGAGGAGACCTTTTGGTATGAACTCTTTCAGATTGGTTCTGAGAGCTTATATGAAAACCACATCAGTTTCAACGGAGAATTCGGGCTCTCAGTAGAAGATAGTTAACAATAATATTTTATTTTTTTCCCTTATATTGTTAAACAATTTGTATATATGATTTCAAAAATACACCATGAGCCATCGTCTCCTAAAGCTACTCCAAAAGTCTTGATATTTATAATCATTCTCGACTTTTACCTCCTAAATTAACTAAATAAATCTTAAAAATAAGGAACTGTTGTATATCACACCCATACCAAATTAATCAGACAAATAAATGTATCTTAGTTCTTATAAGGAAACATTCATTACGTAAACTTCCAAAGAGTTATAACTGAATTTTAGAGATTGAATTAATTACACTTACATAATTGGTAAGCTTGGAAGACAAAGAATATTTATCCGTGTCAATGGCATAAGGAAAAGCTTATTTAACATGACACGACACCACATTATGTCAAAAAAATAATTTTTTGCTTAACCTTTCTCTCCCCCATCCTAAACACCGTGCGGTTTGTTCTACTTACCCCCATATTTGACTTAGATACACTTATATAAATGTTAAGGCCTGATGAAAATTTATTGAAAGCTAATGTATGCTCCCCAAGTTTTCTATGGAAGGAAAAATATACAATAAAAATAGATCGATTTAAGTAAAAAAAAAAATCAAGATGCGTTTAAGGATAATTTATGTAGGCGCGATCGTGCAGGCAACACGAACGACGGTGTCGGCGCTTTCATGGAAACAATCTAATTCCATTCGCAAATTCCATGATGTGTCTTTTAGTGCCACGATTGTGCCAACCGCGGCAGTTTTGATGAATGCATATGGTTTTTTTAGATGAACAATTGCAGTCGTTTGTCGGGATTTTAGAATAGAGAATAGCTACGCGAGGTATATTGACCCTGAAACTGAAAAAATCTCATTCTTAGGTCAATGCCGTACTACTGTCCAATTTTTATATAATTTCAGTCATCAAGCATTTCGTTTTTCAACTGTTACTACTCCAAAGTGTATCTATCGGGATATCAAGCAGGCAAAACAGAAAAAATAAAGGTTATTTATCAATACCATAAATAGTTTTTTTTATCAAAGTATGTCATTGACACAAAAGCTTGGTCAGCCCGGTGGCATAATGTCTGGCAATCGAGAGTCAATGAATTCTCGAAAGGCCTGTTATACAGTACTGGTTGAAGTTAATTGTTTTCCGAACAAAACCCCCTCAAATTCTGGAACAAGTATTATTCGGTAAGGCAAAATCAAGTGATTATGGTGGTGATACAGAACTAGCTGATCGAACTTCTGTAATTTTGGCACTATCAACTGCGCAGTGTGTGGTCTTACGTTGTCATAAAATGGAATAACGGCCCATCGGATTGCCCCAATAGCATTTTGATCGCTTGGTTCAGCTGCTTTTCAGTATACTTTTACTAATATCACTGTACAAGTTTGTATTAAATTTTAATGGCTTCTGCCTGCGTCAGAACTCCTAGCATTCACTACTTTCTATTTATAAATGTTGCGTTTTGGGATGTGTTTCTGTTTTTGGCATAGTCCAACCAAAGCTATAAGAGTTTATGGTTATCACACCGAATCCATTTTTCATCCCATCTTACAAATTCGATTTAAGTGCGAATCAGTTTTTTTAGAGAGAACGCAATATCATGGAAGCTTCCAAACTTTCATGTTTCTGCTGTTCATTTACCAACTAACATATTCAACTGTTTCACTTCACTGGCTTCAGCTGGGCAAGGTAATATTGTTTGCTTGCTAACACCAAACTTCAAGGATATGTTTTGCTTTTGAGCTGTGCACAACTCGACGATGACCTTTGATACTGGCCAAATACGTGAATCAAACGTGAGGTCAACGTTACCAAAAATACATTTTGCAAACCAATTTGACACCAGTAATAATCCCAGCTGTCGTTGATACCGATTTGTACAAAAAAGTACATTTCCTAACTTGACGAATCTTTCGCAATTTTATATTTGCAAAGTATAGTAGAGATATTTTAGTAAATATAAAGCCAAAAATAGTTTATAATGAGGCAATTTATTTGGCAGTTTTCTAAAATATAATGCTTAAACTCCAAACTCGCAATTAGGGAGTTGTTGCATTTAACCATTTGTCTTTCTTCAACTAGCATACATGCCGACCCAATTGGCGTCAGAGAAGATTGTTGCTGATGAGCACTAATAATGCTTTACGTCCAGAGATCAGATCATCTTCTATATGCAATTACCTAATATAAGCTAATTTATCGAAAATTTTCTAACTTAAGGATGACTTGTGTGGTCTCCTTAATGTGGCTCTGCCGCTATTTCCAGAATACTTTGCGTTCAGTGTTAGGTTTCAGATAACGTGTTAACGTCGGAGTTAGGGTTAGGTTCAGCAGTATGATAAGGGTAAAAGTTTGAGTTCGTTTAAACTGCGGGGTTTAGAAAAGAGTAGGGCTAGTGGTAATTCTACGTTTAATTTAGTGCAAGGCTTAAGCCACTTTACTGTTAACACTTCCTGAAAATATTCGCAAGGCTACCTCTGTTAAGAGGGTGGGGCGTTCCTATTTCTGTTGCCTGATTAGGTGGCCATACAATTCGTCCTTACCCACATTTTAAAATTTGTCCGGTTTCAAACAACGCTGCTTCCAAAGAAAATATGTCAGAGAGCAAGCTGAAAGACATTCTGGTACAAATGGTTAATACATTTAGATTCAAATGCCCAGAAAATAATTTCTGCGAGAATCACCAATGGTGGGGTTGGTTACTTTAGCTGTAAAGCGGAACGATTTTGCTGATCTTTTCTAAAGTTTATTTGGAAAACACACTCATATAACATGTGCTTGATGTCGCTGTAGTCCATACGGCACATTTTAGAGAGATTTGTTGGATCAAGGCGACAGCAAGCGATCATTCATCGGCAGTGACCAGATGTCAGTCTATATCGAGGATAATCAGCCTCGCCAGGACTCTTATATGATGACTTTTGGATGCCCAAATCCACCCTTTTAATGTAAATTAAGTGGTAAGAGAATGTTCGTTTTGGTTTCACATTAACCAGTGAACTAAACTGCCAGACGCGTTTTGTTTAATGGTTTTCTAATTTGTTAATGCGTCCACTGATTACATGCTGTCGTCTCAATTCATCGAACGTATCTAAAGTCTGGCATGACGATTGCAACGACCTAGAAAAAATTATAATCATGTGTGGGTCAACGAAAATTTCAAAAGAATTAATATAGATCAGCAAAGAATTGCCAACGACATCCAACCGTCGGTAGCTTAAGGTATTCTAGAAATAAAGTCTTATTTGGCACCAGGAGCCGATTTTTATTTTTACAATCTCAGTTCGCACACAGCATTTGTTCCTTCAGTTGCTTTCTTACTAATTTTAAGGACAAAATTTTGTAAAACCGACCAGTTTTTGAACGTTTTTCGAACAAACTACAAATAAAAGCTCTGCACATTTCGCACAAAACTAACTAATATACCGCTACTATTTGACCATACTTTCACCTTCAATTTTGCAGTTAGAATAGTGCTAGATCCCGCTCTTTCTTCGCCGGCTAGCCAAGTTACTGGTGCAAGAACAAACATACCACGTAAACTGCATAACTTGTTCATGTATGTCTCTTTCATTCCATACAACCTAGTCCTTTTTCGTACTGGCTATCGGAACAACTGTGAAATATTAGTCTGCGTCTGGAAGAAGAATAGATACGAATACAATCTAATTAACAGCAACTGTAACTCAACCATCTATATGAAAAGCTTAAATACCTCAGTTAAGATATTAAAATACAAAAAAAAATGTGATACTGACAACGTGTGTTAATCGTGAAACAGTTATTTGTGCCCCCATATGTTAGTACCATTTCTGATCTCTCTATGTAAGTAATGCTCATCGGTTACTTCACAGGAAGGCCTAATGCCACTGTATCTCGACGCTTAATCACGAGCCCTGTCAGCCACCGATAACTGACTAGTAATATTGACTAATTTACTAATTGACTAGTGATATTGACAGAATCACAGTACCAGCACAGAGGTAAGGGAGAACTAAGTGGCCATTTCTGTCTTCTTAGCCGTCATTAAACCATCCGTTATTAAACTCAGGATTTGTTATATCCCAGGTTTTTCCCGTAACAAGATCGCTAGGTACCACCTATTATTGTTAAATTACCCGATCGCAGCCGAAAGATGAATGAAACAATAGCTAACTTTATTAGCATGTTGGAATACTCGTCGTGGGTTGAAGCACTCGTAGTTGCGAAATACTGAGTTTACACATAGTTGGCTGAGGAATGCTGATAGGTCACAAATTGGCATTGCATTTTCTCATATCAATAAAAGTTAAGATTGGAGCTCAAGAAATTAAATGAAACTAACTTTATTCACCCTCAAATCCGTCATCAGAAACTGTATCAGATGATGCTGAGTTCAAGGGTGAATTCGAAACCTCGGACAAATAAATGCCTTGTCCAATAAGACCAATTATAAACAGGCCCACCTGCTAGAACCGGAAACACCAACAGCTGGTCCACCATTGGGGTCAACCAGATGGGTCATAAGCAGTTGATCAAACCTCATTTAATTCGTGGCTCAGCACCTGCCGTTAGCACCTTGTTTTCAACATGGTGATATTTATTCTTAACACAAGCCTTGTTTTTCTTATTAAAAGGACGCTCTTATAACCCGCAGGCTCCTTAAAAGCGATAAAACTTTCAAATACTTTTCAGATATTTAAATCGGATATTAAAATATAATATTTTAATCAGTATTTTAATTCCTTAAATCATCTTATACGACAGATCGTCTGTTAGCGGACTGCTAATATTACTTGGCTATTTCGTTTAAGCTGATCGATCTCCACTCAAATAGTTATAACAACATTTGGAGTGCATCTATATTGGTTTCTTCTTTAGCGACTACAAAGCTGTCGCAAGCGCATTAACCATAGTGTTTAAGTTTAATAATCTGATCTATTAACTAAGATTTCTTCAATTTGCTCACGAGGACGTCAGGTAAAAATGCTCAAAGTGGCAAGCCCATATACACACCATCCATTTGTCTGCATAGTTGTATGTCAAACTTTCCGTTTAATGTGCATCTTAGTGATAGTTCTTTTAGTGCAATCGTCAGTTTTCCTTTTTCCTTCCGATAATTCAATAGGAATTCAACACTGTATTGGCTGCCTCAGTGACTTGGACGTTTGTAAAAGGCGATGAGACGTCTAAAGAAAAAGCATCCTATGCCGTTTCACTTTATGCATTTCACGTCATCAATGAATTCACACATATCTCGATAGCTACGTGGTAGCAGACGAGGCTGTAAGTGCTTGAGTTTCTCGGCGAGTTGCTCATGTCTAACATCGGAAGAACACACAGGTCGTGCTTGGGGATCTTCAGTAGATTATACATCCCAGGGATGTGTGTGCCTACTGATTTGAGTTGTTGGAAGTCATGGATGCTTATGAAACCCCTGCCTGGAGCCTTCTTAAACAGTCGGTCTGCTCTGCCTCCACGTCCTCTCTGCGATCCTTTTTTTTGTCTACTTTTTACAATTTTGTCTGGTGTGACGGAATAAAATAAATACTTTAGATGAAACCTTTCTTGTGCCACTTTATTTCATCATGTTTTAATAAATAGTTTTCCGTTATTTGTGCTTATATTTAAGAATCCCTTAAGAAATCGTTAATGTCAGGGCTTTCTTGCTTTTGCTTCCTAAATCAAGGATTATGCACAATTAGTAGCTCTGGAATTGACTTCAGGTAGTCGTAAGAACGGTCTTAACAGTGTACACGTTTGTTGTTTCAAAGGCAAACGAATACAATGAAACGGACCCTTTATTTTTTCGTAAATTAATGTATGAAATTGGACTAATTTGTCAAAAATAAGCTGTTTGTCCAGGCCAATTAGAGGATTTGCATTAATTGGTTACTGTAGGACATAAATTTACTAGTCCCAAACGCAATCAAACTGATAACTTGGACTTCATCTTGTACTCTCAGAAAGCGGAGTAATTCAGTATTTATAAATAGCACTTGTTTATATCACATTTTAAACGCCTTCATGCTCACAAATGAAAGGTTCATTCTGTCGCCCTGTTTTTGTTGTAAATGCTACTACAGACCTAACTAATTTCGATTGTATATTTTTTCTTGTCTCACCTTTCCAGTGAGACCCAAGAGGCCATTTTGTTAGGTAAAATATTTTTGCATTTTCGAAGCCAGAATAAATTGAATTTCACTCGATTAGGAAAAGAGATTTTGTTCTGTCCCGAGGGACGCCCGACTCAGTGAGAACGGAGGTGTTGGCAAAATGCAATAAATTCTTTTGGTAACCGTTCTGTGTCAACCACTTCATTCTTTGCATTTGGTCTGGCTCTTCAAAAAGCATAACTCAACTTGAAGGTAAATAAATAAGTTACTCTCCCTCCGTTTTCGCTCCTGTAGGAGAGGAGTAAATGTTAAATGCTAATGTAAAGGTTCCCAAAAAGGACCGTCTATCGTTAGCCTTACTGACAATTCGCTGAAAGCGCATACTGCTGGAAGTATTTGGCGACACAAAAATCCAAATAATGCTTTTATACAGAAATTCGCAGCTGAAATGGATGCCGAGCAGTAAGCATGCGTGTTAAGCGTTCTACTTTGTAGTCTTCAATGACTAGAATAGGATATATTAACATACGTCTGTGTACATTTCCTATTCACATTTGACGCTTACTGACCTATGCTTTAGTTTCCAATGGCTAGCAAAGGATCCGATGGATTTGCGGCATTCTGAGTGACCGAATTCAGTGGTTTGCATAAGTGCGGACAGTTAGAAATTTGAGATTGGAAGAAACAGATTGGTACAGAGAAGGAATTTCTGACACCCCTTATGACGAGGCATAATTGATAATATATCCACCCAAAACGAAGCAGAAAACGGTGTGAAACCTAAATGGGACGACAATCCATAAAAAATAAATGAATTTAGGGCAACTCTAATCTCACTACACTATGCATGCGTGCAATCACAGGATGAGTCAATCAGTTTCCTCATAATTAGAAGACACATTTAATTTAAAATCCTTCAATACTATTTGGTTTCATAACCTCAGTATCATACGACTCAATAGTGAAAAGGTTGGTGGTCTCTGTGAGATTCAAACCCACGACAGAAAGTGGAACGCTTAGTACAACGAGCGCTCTAACTACTTGAGATGTGAGGCTCAACTCTGAGTCGGTAGTTTAATCACACTCGTGTCATGCTACGTACTTTGCTTACTGCAACGTCTGAATCCATCAAATTTAAGTATTTTAGGCGGACCCAATTTCAATTAAATTGATGGCACTTTACCTGGTCTCACAACCCAGTTGCTTAGATCTATGGCCTTGCTTTTTCTGTTGTAAGTTCGAACCCCAGCAAGGCTGACAAGAATTTTTAGATTGCATCAAAAACATGACTAACATTTGCCATAACTCGCTTATTAAACTGACATTTGTTGGAAAAAGGCCTGCGGGCTCTTAGTTCAACACGTATTCGACGCTTAGACAACGCTCACAATGAATCTCTCTCTCTCATCTCCCTGCAATCTCTACTCCAATGTCCTCAACACGCCAACTCTACCAGGAAGGCGGCGTAAGAACGATGAGTATGACTAAAAATCACCCCCCCATACATGCACACCCAAGACATATAAATTCTGCACATAGCTCGTGATTCCATTCCCAATGTGGTTGTAACGGCCTCATTATAAATTACTGAAAACGTGTGTTTGCACACTGAATTTTCAATTGAAAATTTACATTTTTCCTTTGACCCAGTTGTGAAAACTCTGTGGCCTCGGTGGGATACGAAAACACGCCAGTAAGGAGAAGGCTTTAGTACAGCCAACGCTCTGGCCAACTGAGCAACGAGGCCCCTCCGAGAGCCGTGAGTTTAATCACACTTGGGTCAAGTTACCCGCCCAGCCCACTGCAACGTATGGAATCCACCAATTGTGATACAGCAAGCTTGACTGCCCAAGCAGGATTTCCTAAGCAATCAATCTAGAATCCACCACATGACTGCCAGGCACAGTTACCTAGTATGGGCTTTGGGCAGATTTGAATAATTCCTTTGACCCACTTGTGATCTCACCGAGGCCGCCGAGGTCGCCGAGTTTTTCATAAGTGGGTCAAAGGAATTATTCAAATCTGCCAAAATCCTCTACTAATTAATTGTGCCTAATAGTCATCTGGTGGATTCTATATTGATTACTTAGGAAATCCTGCTTAGGCAGTCAGCTTGCTGTATCCAAATTGGTGGATTCCATACGTTGCAGTAGGCTAGGCGGGTAACTTGACCCAAGTGTGATTAAACTCACGGCTCCCGGTGGGGCCATGTAGCTCAATTGGCTAGAGCGTTGGTTGTACCAAAGCCTTCCATTTGCTGGCGTGGGTTCGAATCCCATCGAGGCCACCGTGTTTTTCACAAGTGGGTCAGGGGAATTATTCAAATCTACCAAAAATTCTCTACTAGATAATGAGTTTGCCAGGTTTGTACGCAGGTCACGGTCACGTTCACGGTCACACGCCAGCTAGTCAACTTTATCGTTTGTTACCGTCCAATGAGTGGTCCTCTATGCAATGTGGCTCGTTCTAATTGGCTACTTTTAGTTTTATCATCTAGTACACGTCACGGTCACCCGGGCACGGTCAGGGTCACGTTCACGGTCACACGCCAGCTAGTCATCGTTTGTCGGAATTCGAGTCCCACAAAGGCATCGTTGGCCCTACTTTTCATGGAAGTCGATGCGGTTTCTGGTCTTGTGCGGTTGATTTTGGTTCTTGGCCGAATCACCCACCAGCACCTACAGCTTGTACAAGGTCAGGCTGACCCTTGACACTTTAACTTTTCTACAGTGTCTCGTTCATGAAGCTCGGCAAATTTTTTTCAATGGTTGAGAAACCCACTAGTTCTACGTGTAACCAAGAGAATGTATGTGAATCATTCATTTTAATAACCTACGCTTCCTCATACGGTCTTGTTCTGATGTTCTTTCTTCCTGTCTCAATTAATAAAACACAAAGCAATTGTGTGATAGAATAAAGGCTTCAATTCAGCATTCGCCAGTGGTAAATGGCCCTCCTGTTTCTAGAAGCACACTCGGTCTTAAGTAAAGTGACGATTATTAACTGCTCTGGTACGTTATTTTTGCATAGATCTCGGCAGAAGAGTATCTTTCTGTGTAAGAATAATAAGGTTGCCCAAGATTCGTTGGCTTTCGGGGACGTTGGACAGTAAACAAGTGAAAACTCCTCATCTGAATTGATGACGGCTTCACTATGGCATTAAGATTGGGCTGGCTTCAATACCGCCAAGATGTCGAAAGCGCATTTCGAGTTCCTGAACTGGGAGCCTCTGTTGTGTGGTCCAACAATTGCATCTGCAGTAGAGGATTTTGGCAGATTTGAATAATTCCTTTGACCCACTTGTGAAAAACTCGGTGGCCTCGGTGGGATACGAAAACACGCCAGCAAGGGGAAGGATTTAGTACAGCCAACGCTCTAGCCAACTGAGCTACGAGGCCCCACCGGGAGCCGTGAGTTTAATCACACTTGGGTCAAGTTACCCGCCCAGCCTACTGCAACGTATGGAATCCACCAATTCTGATACAGCAAGCTGACTGCCCAAGCAGGATTTCCTAAGCAATCAATCTAGAATCCACCAGATAACTACCAGGCACAAGTAAATTAGTAGAGGATTTTGGCAGATTTGAATAATTCCTTTGACTGTACTAAAGCCTTCCCCTTGCTGGCGTGGGTTCGTATCCCACCGAGGCTGCCGAGTTTTTAACAAGTCGATCAAAGGAATGATTCAAATCTGCCAAAATCCGCTGCTGATTTAAATTTTATAAATATCCAGTCTGGACTCGCAAAAATAAGTTCAAACAACACTTAACCTGACACTGATTACAGAAAGAATGAGACAATTTGCTTACCACTTTAAAGGTCATGATAGATTCAAGCGTGGCAGTGTACAAGGTAGCTTTTGAAAATTCAGCCCTGAATTTAGGTCGTTATTGGATAAAATATATTTGTAATGGTAATGTAAAGGGCCGACAAGACAAGGAGGACTGGAATGGAAATTTCTGGCTCAATATCCGTCATCAGCCAGTCATACCTTAGCAGAGATTTCGCCCCACCCGAGGCTCAAAAACATGACCCATTGAGCCACAGGCTGGTTCTCTTACTGGTTTAGATGGGGAATATGTACATTCGTTGATGAACGCTCTCAGATCGGTAACGGAAACTCACTCAAAACATTCTGCCATGTGGCTCACTTTTGAGCTCCATCAGCAGTCACACAGCTTCTAGTAGCAGTAAATGCAGATTAAATGGCGGATGAGGGAAACTGGAATCGCCATTTCTGTCTCATTAAATAGAACGGGATGGATGAGTTCCATTAACAATCCATGAGCGTTCACCGTTGAATGTAATTGTTATGCTGTCATCTAAGGCTGTAAGAATTGGAAGTTTAAATAAATAAGTTTCTTGTAAAGTATTTCCCCGGTTGTTGATTTCCACGTCAAGAACCTGAATATTCCCAAAAGATGTTATTTAAGCATTTTTAATTTGCAACATTTTTACTACCTATAAGTGAGTCAACGTAAGAGGTTGTATCATAAGTAATATTTTTTTTAAATTATCAAAAAACAGTCAAATGTCAGTGAGAAGTGAAACATTTAAGCATAAGTTTAACGTGGAACAAACATAGATGTTTTCTTATTCAGAGTATTTTTTCACGTTTCGATTCTATACAATGAAAAAGAAATTTGAGTGCATGTCAACACATATGAAATTCTTCTTACAATTGTCTTCTTCCACGTCTGCACATTTCTAGACTTTCAAAAATGACATTCGCAGCTTAAAACCGCCTAGATTATGTGCACTGCGTTTGCGCATGACATTTGTAGAAATACTTTATGTTTTAGCGTGCAAAATTGCGACGGCATCTCTGCTTGTAAACACCCATTATGTCAAGGCCTATGAAAATATTTTAGAAATACTCGCACGAATTGACAAACAGAAAGTGGTCATTAAAACGTTGAGTACGGGGTAAAATACAACGTACGCTGTTAGTTTTTTTGCAAATATGTTATCATAATAAATACTGTTGCCAAGGCCTTTTTATCGGAAATATCCAGGCAATTCTCTGGCTACATTGTGACTCAGTTTTATAAAAAGTAAATGCCATCCTATACAGTTTTACCTGAAATTCTGAAATGCCTTTTTGATTACAGAATATTGCTTAACTAGGGTTGTAATGCTTATTATCGTGCAGCATAAACCGAAAGGCTTTCAGTTACATAAGGTTGTCGGCTTTAAAGATTTTTCCTGGTCGCATTCAATGACACACTGTAAAATTGACTACTAAATTTGCATAACTCCCTTCTATTGACTTTCTTTGCTGTTGCAACTTCACCATCGGAAATATGAAATCCCTCCCTCACTTGCGGCATCCATTGTCACACAATTCGTGTCCCCTCTATCCCCAAGCACATCAGCCTGTCGATAAAATATCTGTGGCACAAAACCCTCTGGTGCAGTATTCCCAAATCCAACTTGTCATTTTGGCTGAAGATGGCATGATTCAACCATATAGAGATTTCACGAGTTAATTTCGATTTTTCAAACGAGCCTTCTTTTTCCCATATACAAATATAATTTTTAAAAATATGTGATCATTTTAAATCATTTTTTCAAATACAGACTATGCTTGGGTATTAAAAAAAACTTAGGAAATTACTGAATAATTTTGAACACAGCCTGCTGTTAGAACTATGCTCACGTTTTCAATATACGAACTGCATATTTTCCGTGTTACAGAGGAGGCGTCATACAGTGTTCTTGAAATGGTATTGAGTGCCAACCATATAGAACACTATACAAACAGCATAAACAAATGGAAAAATGCATTGCTAGCATAAGTATGCATTAAACGGTCCTACAAAATCTCAATATTAAAAAGTAATTTGAATCCCGAAGGAAGCATCTTTTTAAGCATAGTAATCTGCTATTATTTTAACTCAAAAAAGTATATTTACACATGCTTTCTAGTACATTATTTGAATTCATAAGAGTATTTATCATCAAAGGAAACAACGCAAGCTATAGAGGAGTCATTTTTAAACCGATAGGAGTTAATTCAAGTGGCTAGAAGGAAGTTAACTAACAAGACGGCATACTGATGTGACCTAAATAACTAGGAATAATGATGCAGAACAGTTAATATGAAAAACCTGCTTAAGTAATATTGTCTGATCTTAAACATAAATGTGAATTTCTGTTATTATTTCTTGAGCTAGCCCATTAACTGTGTTTGTATTACTGCTCTTTCAATCAAGCGAGAATAACGAAGAAATCCCTAGAGTAAAAAAAATAACGACGTCTGTGTTTACGGTAGAAATCTTTAGTGCATGAATGAGTGAAAGGTCTAAGCAGTCTCAGCAAATTTGGTTCCGGAAACAAATGAAGGACTGAGATATCTTTTTCTCAAAATACTTCAAGAAAAAACTCGTAACTGAAGGTAGATTAAGAAGGAAGCTATACTTCGGATTATGAGAATATTCAGCACATCAACTGCCATGATCAATTAGGATATGCGTTTTAATATGCTTTCAGGAATAACTTTAATAGCATTTGTTATAAAGACTTTTTATAAATATCTTTTTGGAATAATTATTCCGTTTTTAAGAAATCTTGAGCCTTTCTTTAAGTAATAACTATGCAATCAATCCTTTTGAGCAATTTGCAGATTGACCTCGATAAATGCACAGCATAACATATCCTTTTAAGGAAAACTTGAGACTCAGAATGTGCTCACTGATTTCTCAAAACAACAAATCACCAGATTTTGCAATCGCGATGTACCTACAAGTGCATCTGCAAATAATATTAATTTATTTATTAACGAAGAACCTGGTGATATACGTGTATACAGAAACTTTCAATCCTGCAAAGTCTCTGTCAAAAATAATCTAAACAAGATTAATTCCATTTTTATGAGACAACTCGCACTTAAAAAGACGAGGGGAAGTTTTCACAGCATTCTAGCAACAGTTATCTTTAACGGAGTATTCAGTGGAAAACCGTTATTTAATTCCATAAAACTTATTTTAGTAATAACAAATGGACTTTTGTCTAAATATTTTTTTAAAGATGCTAAAAACGTGGCTAGACCCTGCCTGTTTTGTCAATCCTGCTATTTTTAGGGACATGTCCGATATCATTCTACCATAAAGGTTTTCTTAATTGACGCAAATGGGTGCGTTTTCGCCTGTTTCGCCATTCTTTAAAGAATGTTCATATCTAGACCATATTTTATTTTTTCGTAAACTGCAATTAATGCTGCCAATAGTTGGAGGTTTTTCATGGTTACGCAAGTATTTTTTTGCTGTATTAAGACGTGTTATTTAATACGTATACGAATGTCTGTACACATAAAACTATTTGGAAGCAAAGTCATTACCGATGTCCTCGTTATATCATATGTCGGCATCCAAATGTTTGTTTCGTAAAACTTAGGGGCATACAATGGCTGATTTAGCCACTGATTGTTTTTTGAAAGTAAAATTCAAAAGCTTTCAGCACTAAATGTCCTCCATCCACCACGAAAAAGATTGGGCACACAAACCATATAAAACCATACGATCACAAACAAATGACCGAAGAATGTAACTATCGAAATAATGAGGAATCAACCCTGAATGAATTTCCAACTGTAAATCAAATTCAACTTCCATCGGAGTGGTGTCAGCGTCATGCGCTGATAACCTTATTATTAAAGTTCGAATAAACAAATGGTCTAAAATTCGGTATAAAAAGGGTGAACTAGGCTGACAGACTTACATATAAGTAGATCCACACGCAAATGAAAAGTAGAAAAAATGGCTCATCAACTTCAAAAACCCGCTTCATTGCCTTTGCTAGAACATCTCTGGACCTCCAAAGGAGGTTGATTATTCCAAAATACTGCCAGAACAAACGCACGTTTTCGTTCCAAATAACATCTACGTGTGTTTATATCTTCAAATTTATCTGTAAACTAGGGTGCTTCACTTAAACAATCCCTGAAGCACTGAGGAGCAGGTTTCTGCTTAGCTGACAGAGAACGATCAACTCCATTGAGGACTTAATAAGGCATTTCGAATGTGCTGTGAACTATTTCATGTTGGCACAAAGTCACTTTAACTTTATTTCCTGCATACGGCATGTGCACTTGTGGTATTCATGGAGAAGCGATTCCTCGTCAAAATAACCCAAAACAGATTCCATATTTGGCATAAGTTGCTGCCTGTGCGATACAATGCCTCAATTCAACCCGCTCTGTTTCTATCATACTAAATACCTTCAATTTACATTCAGACAACTTCTCATTTTGCTCGGGTTTTCTACTATCCACAACTCCTGATATATCTGGCTGCCAGATTCGACTTCCGGCTTTAGAACGAAGGTCCATTTAATGGCTGATTGAGCGTACAAAGCTGTCCCAATCATTAATGATGTAGGTGATGTGGTCCATTTGCTTCTTTGCTTATTCATTGATCTTTTAAAAGGCTTGTTCAATTGCCTTTGAGCAAATGTTAGGGCAGATAGTTTTCATCCTTACAGTCACCGTTTATTCTTGAAAGGTGCATATTTATTTAAATCTTCTCTATAAAAGTTGGCCTGATAACGTTGTAGAGCAGGAGTCTTGTTCTGGTAGGCACCTTGCCTCAGACGGAACTTTAAAATAAGCATAGTTAAAGCCTAATCCCTTGTTTATATATATATATATATATATATATATATATATATATATATATAGCACAAATATGTTGCTAAACGTGCAACAGGCAAGACGCAGACAGCTGTTTCACGGTCATTACCGATCATCAGTACATCATATGCCTTGTGCAGTGAGGTACATAAACAAGCCAAACAAGTGCGTGACACTCACTAATGTGGTAAGGATCTCACTCGATCCCATTTGTATATATATATATATATATTCATTGTGATTGCGAATAAGTTTTTATGATATGACTCGGTTACTGACTTCTTATTTGACTTATTTCTTCTATGTTAATATGTACGGTTAGTGACCTAAATCAGAATACTTGATGACAAAAAGCAAAAGTATCAATTATGGCGCCTTAACATTTTTAATTATCCATTTAACAGGCCTTAGAAATCTTTTTCTGCTTGCAGAAATGTTTTTAGCATTGAATATCAATCTACTTAACCGCATATTCAGGTAATTGCATATGTAAATAGCTATTCTAGATTAAGTTGGTGCATGTGACGTTGGTTTTATCTTACAAGAGATCAACCTTACCTCAAAAGATTTGACAAAATGGTTTCACAGCTTAAACATTATTTTTGTTTGGAAGAAACCGTGACAGCCAGCTTTTGAGCCAAGAGATAAATTTTAGAAAATCAGATGTTTTATCTATTTTGAAAGGTAATCTTTCCTATTTTTTGTAATTTTTCATCCTAAGGTGCAGTCATAAAAACTTGAGACAAACCCTTATATTACTGTAAAGACCTGCTGATGAATAGCCAAAGACGTCCTTTCAAACTTGACTTCTTAAATGCTTACAGGGGTATCATCGCTGATCTTAAACAACCCCTTTTCATTGTCCTGGGATATGCCAATGTATTATGAGAATTGCCAAACCATCCACCATCTAATGATTTTTTGGAAGTGCTTTTTGATGGGTCCACTGTCAGGTTGTACGCAATTTAAACAAAGAATGCGCAAAAAATGAGCATGTTTAATAACCTGCCCGCCCTTAAATGGTAACACTAGTTTGCATCCCCAATCGCAAAACGGAGCCAATAAGTATGAAAATGTAATGAATAGTGCTTTACTAAAAGAAGAAAGGTAATTTATTAAGCCTGAGATAGAAAACCTCTCAGCAGTATTCAGAAACGTGACAACAAACCTGGTCAAATGTTTCCATTTTCTTCTTGACTTTCCTGTGTAAGAGTAGAAAATATGTACAGTTTTTTCAACAGAATGATATATTTTAGCTTATTTATAAATACGTAAAGCCAGTTTTTGTTGACATTCATTTTGTCGGCAATGACGTCTCATGTTTAATTGAGTGTTCAAAAGCAACACAAATGACAACCTGTGCGGATAGATGGCGCATGCTTTCACAAAATATGTTTTTTTCATTTTTTGGTAAATGCATAGGACTGAATAGATTTTTATGAAAAAGCGATCACATTCATTGAAAAAATACAAGTATTCATCAATATTTCGATTACGCTCAAAATTACATGGACGGTTACTACTAGTAACAACCACATATGAATTCGACTGAAGATATTTGTATACAAAAAAGGCATACTTACGATAGTATCTGCCTATTTTATTCGGTCTGGTAGTATTCAGTGGTCTGTTAACATTCATTCCTGTGACAGGTGCATTACGAAAACGGGATAATCTATAATTATTAATCAAAAATGCCAAAAAATCATCGATTTAATCAAAACACATGGCCAGAACTAGCACATTTGAAGTTCAAACAGATCTTTATAAAACAGTAATTTTAGGAGTCTACTTTATGATAATGACTGTAAAAATATATAAAATGCTACTGTGCTTAAGGGTTTTAATATTTCCTGGCTTGGCATTTAGAAGCATAAGCAGCTTCTAAAGCTTCAGTTTGTGCATCTAACACGTATGTTTGCGTTTTCACCGTTTTCATTTTGCTTAAAACACCCCTCAAAAGCAACCAACAAAATGGTACTTGTAGTAATTGTATTGTGCGTTCCTTTACTTTGAGGTCGTTCACTATTACGTTGGCGTTTTACTGGATGCAGTTACATCGGTTTTAAAAAGGCGAGTGATTTTTCATTAAAGTTTAAATTCGCATCCGTTAGGTTACACGCTACGCCCGACATTTAGCTGGTATATCGCTTGCACAAGGTAAGTCTCACTAAGTGCGTGAACTACCGGACTCGATATTGTGTTACTGGACAAGGTACAGATCGCACATTTCTCTTTCTACTGCTAGTGGTTAAGAGGGCTTCAGCCATCTTTTTGGAATTATAAGGTCAAAGGGTCATTAAGCTATTTAAGTGAAACGTTTTTCTCTCAACAGCTGCGTAAAGTTCATTATCGATTTCGTTTCTTAGCTTAGTTGTAGGTTAATTCCAACTTGTCTATCCCAACCTTTACTCCACAAGATCTAGAAACTGCCGCTTTAAATGGATGAGGTCAATCCTTGATTTTGGACTTAACTAGAGCGTATCCATGTCAGTTGAGTGGGTTCACAGCGATTAAATGCCTTTATTTCACCTTTCCTCCTCGGACTGGTCCTACCGAGCCACCCTAACACAAAACGCTTCTATTGGAATAAAAGTAGTGAAAAAGATCGACATAAGTTAAATAGCACAAACACGTCTGCTAGACTTGATGACCTTCTGACAGCAACTGTGATGATCTTGATGACCTTGATGACCTTCTGACAGCAACTGTGATGACCTTGATGACCTTCTGACAGCAACTGTGTTTATTAAGCGTTTGAGTAGCACAGGTAAGCACTCTATAAAGCACCAACGTGGTAAAATCTATAAACTGATATAATCATCCAACATGTGCAAAATAGTTTATGAAGCTGCTACTCGCACTGTCAGAAAAAATATATCGGCTACTAGTTATTTTTTACTAAGCCAAGCTTCATGCTAGGCAACATAGTTTGACTGACTGCTGTCGCCCGAATTTTCAAGGCGAACCCAGTATATCCGGTCGTTTCTTAAAGATTTTCTCGTTTCCTGCGCGAACTGAAGGTACGGTTTAATACGAACATGAAACAAGTAAAATTAGTTTGGACAGTCTGCGTGGAAGACAGGTGATGAGAAAGTACTTCTGACATGGAAAGTAAGCTGGCATTAATAGGGTTCTATTTAACTTTTGAGTTTCCTTGTCCTGATTTCAGTAATCGTAAATTGGTCATGCTTAAGAATAAGCTATAGAAACAAAGAGTATACATGTTGAGAGACGGGACACAATGAAGAGCTAAACGTAAAGTTGAATCATTATATTTGGTTCATTTGATCCGATGAAAGTCGTAAGTTAAATATATTCCAACTCCAGAGGAATACTTCTGTCAACCTGGTGCAACTTAATTAAAACAGTCTCGAGTTTTCAAATTGAAACCAAATAACGTTTTATCCAGCAATGACTCTCAGTGGCTTTGTTCATCCTGTGTGCGGAACAGAAAGATTCTCACAAGTACTCAGAAATCCTAGTATGTTGGCATTCAAGCAAAAGGTCTATACTAATAGTCTCTCAAAAAATGTAAACAATGGGCTAATATTTTCAATTTTTAGAGGAATTAAAATGCATGTTTAAAAACCAGCCAAAAAACCATCCCTTCTCAGAATACCTGCAAGCAATTTTAGGTCATGCAAATGTAACCGTTCATAATAAGTTAATAAAGGCTTTGCAAAATTATGCATTTGCACTACTTCGTGAAAACGCAAACGTGAACAAGTTTTGATCTTATGCCTGAAACCGCGATCCCACCTAAAAACTTATCAGTTTGATTCCAAGATAACCGTTTTTGTACTTTTAATTAAACACATTTATAGCAGTACCCATACATATAGTAAAGGGACACATTTGGGTACACTATCTCATTTGAATTCCAAGTACATCTCTTTCACCTTTAGCCATCGCAATATTTCATATTTAAAACGATATGTAGTTAACGCTGTCATGCTTATTAAAAAAAGAAAGATATTTAAAACATCTAAACTTCATAAATTATGAAGATCGGTCATTTTGGAAAAGCGGCACTTCTATTTTATGGTAGCCAATGCGACCTGCAGCAAATACCTTATTGGGCTTACAGGTCTGAAGCTTTCGTTTTAAACTCACAGCCCACCTACAGCGAAACATTTTTGTGAGACAGGGACAATCAATAATAAATGAAAAAATATTATGATAATGATGTAGATAACGGGAGCGTCCTTATGAATTTTATAGTATTTATTAAGTCAGCTGCAGCTTAGTCCTTGTTGCGCACAAATCAGGCGTTTACCCGGAGTAAGCTGGTAAATCATCCTTTTCTCCACCATTGAATAAATGTATCATTTACCATCGGTTACCATTGGACACATAAAATCCCCGGCAAATGACATTCATGCTGCTTAAGTATGTTCATGGTCATGAAATACCAGTTATATAGCACCTCGGAGCATAACTTCTTGCAGGAATAAACACGGAATCAAACGATCTATCTTCCCACATTTAACAAGTTGCTGGTGTCGACCAAGGCAGAAATTGTAGTTTAGTTTTTATCTTGGTATTCTCATCCATAGTATTATTTTGTTTTAAATATAATGCTCTAAGACTGGTTGACTTTTTTAATATCAATGCACAAAATGTACAATAAACCTGGAAGGACATTTATGTTAGACTAGTCGATGTGTGAATTGCCTGATCTTATGTATTCTAGTCCTGAAGGACATAATTCCCAGTCTTTTAAACAGGAGATTCGCTGCTTTAATTTTAGATATATATTAAGGCAAGTTGTATGCATATATGCATATCTTCATGGGGTTCAAGAACGAACCATTCTGATAATGCATGTTTTAATGAAATCAGTTGTTTCCAGAATATTTGTGTGCAACACTGCTTTTTCGTTAATATATTACCCTACTGCTAAAAAAGCAACATTTTTAATCAAGGTTGGTTAATGACCTGCTGTGACAATAATGCCACACGCAATTCAGAAGAACTTAAAAGGAGATAATATAGTTATTATATGTGAACGAGTTAATACTCTGAAAATAACCCAGTCAGTCAATAAATACTTCGCATTAGCAAGAAATATAGGAAAATTCTAGAGATGCCCCTGAGTTTGTCACACATTTCAGTTTGTGATTTTAAGCATAATTTATTTGAGGGGAATAATGATTCTAAAATGAAATTTGTAGCTTTTGCTTGAGTGTACATTTTAAATGACGTATTCCATGGGGATTTACAAACAAACTTTGGACTTGCAATTTACGTATTTCATGCATAATTTATCTCGCTTAACATAAGCAACAAATTTTAAAAAATTAGTTATGCAACAAAATGCCATTAAAACATGTTCATTAGAAAAAGCAATGTCGCTTTTTGCTAAAAATAAAGTCATCTTAAAAAAACTGGCAAATTTTTTCACAGCTTGGCATGCATTACTGCAATAAAACCACTTACTTGCGGCTTATAAGTCGTTTATGATCGAACAAACTTTCATCCGACAGAATCATATCTGGTGAAGAATATGCTTGAAGGTGCCAGGCTTAAGGTGAAGCTAAAAATCACTTCCTGGATAAATTGGTTTCCGCAAAGATCTTGGTCAAAGAACGCCATTTCAGCAAAATATCCATCGCCACATACAGGGAAAATTTTATTTTCAAATTGAAATTTACGTGATTAACTTTATCCAACTTCATTCATCAACTAGGCATGTAGCACATTAAATTTCTCCGCATTTCTGTAGTAACGGGATAACAATTCTGATGGCACACACTGCGTATTGCTTTTAATCCTAATTATTTGAATAATATGTTAGTTCTATCACAGACTTTGCTATCTTACCTCCCTTAAGTAATCTAAATATTTTCTAGGTAATCTGCGCAAAAACCAAAATTGATCCACTGGGCAGCGGTGGATAAACACCGAAACGAAGCGCGTTAAATAAGTCGTTTTTAGGGAATTATTTTTTTCAGGAAATTACAAATGATCATTTTGGAGCCTTAACAAGACGTAGGCCGTCATTACTGTGATCTCCTTTTTCACGAAAATGCCTACCGTATTTTCCCAACAATTCATATAGTTTGGTCCACTCACTGCTATCACATATAAAACATTACCTCCAGAGAGCATCGAAATTCTTCCGCTTGATCATGAAAAGAATCATTTACGCCATCAGTGAAGACTTGCTAAAAATATTGCGGATTTGGGACACTGCGTTGGAAGTCTGATACTTGATACTTGCGCTTGAACTTCAAATTATGTCAGAGAGCGAAGAGGCTCTCCCTTCATACCTTGTAACCACTCTGCTTTCACGGGGGCTTGTCACTGTCTATATAATACTTGTGCTCACGATATGGTCCTTATCAGTGCTATTGAAAAATATTATCTTCACTTTTCGACTACTGGTTTGGCCCATGTTCCTGCATGAACGTTGGAAACTATTGTGCATTTCACTGCCAACCTCTTGACACGCTTTGCAATGACGTAGCATCTTTGCAGTACATTTGCATTTCTCTTCTTGATAACCTTTTTACTTATTTTTGGGCTCTTCTATGCCACATTCTCTGGTTACGTTCCTAACAAAACCGAATTTGCACACGTTCTTTGTCATTTTTCCTATTAATTTCGCCTGTTTTGCTTATAAAATTAATTACCACTATAACACGTTTCTTATGAATGCATAATTTGTGTTTTTCACCCTTAGGTGCTTGAGTGCCTACCAACTGCACCAGTTTTCTTCACTCTGTCGTGATACCGGGCACGGGTAGGTTGATGCAACGCAATTCTACCAAGTAAAACCAACTCACACACGATTCACCCCATTTTATTTCAGCCTGCTAAAGCAGGCGGTGGACATAGTCGAAGTGGACGGTTGAACGGTCAGATGATCTCAAATTACAAATAACATTTTACAGTGATCAAGCTTTTTGCTGACAAAATTCTGAATGTTGCTGATCATTCCTTCATTTTTAATTAACTTTTGCAAAGTCTTTCCCCATCCCATGCGCTGTTACTTCCTGACATATCTCCTGCAGTGCACGGATATGTCAACTTTGATAATAACAATTAATACCCCAATAACTTATGCGTATGCAGAATGAAATACAAAAACGATGACTCCACTTGTCCCAAAAACCCACCAAAGTTTCAAATAAACAAATTCAATCTCTTATCATTCATATAGCTAGATTCTGATTAAAGGTAATGGATGATTTTTTCGTTGATGAACGCCCAAAGATCGTTAACGGAACACGCTCGTCCCGGTTTCCCTTGGGACCACCAGCAGCCGCATATCGGCCAGATCATGGCTTCGAGCCTCGGATGGGTTAGCACCTGGGATTGGGAATGGCTGCTGGTGGCTAATGACACACAAATGACCATTTCAGTTACCCTTGCCTTTGTCTCTATAAGGCGTGCAATTCTTCTCCCTCTTATACGACTGATAGTTAGCCGCGAGTAGTTTAGGTACTAGATAAGAGATTAGACACGCATGTATCGCCAATATTCTGCCACTGCATGGCAAACCTGCGCGGGTTTGGGCTCCTCATTGGGTCCCCCAGCACTCCCAGTGTTCTTACAGGTAAAAATCCAGTTTCTAAATTCCTAATTTTTGTCAATGGCCTCAAAAAGCGAAATCTAACTTGGATTTCGAACTAAAATTTTAAGAGAGAATGAAATTTGGTATGAATATCTATATCGTCATCCATCAACCCCTGTGGAATAACCGCGCAATATTTAATATATAGCAAACAGACAGTTAGTAGTATTGAGGTTATAAAACGAACCACACGGCCAGCACAGGTACTCGCTTAAATGCCCAGACACGGGTTTCGCTGAAATTCGGCCCCTGCATGGCACAGCTTCGAGGTTTGTGAGAGCTGGCAATCATCCGTGAGCTGAGGAAGTTAACTTCGTCATCGGGGATCACCACCTTAAAAATAATTTCAGACAGGCATTGCGAAGGCTTCACTGTATTCCTACACTTGCATCGGTCTCATCCAATTACCGCCTACTGAGCAGGCTTAATTTTGCAAGCAATTAGCAAACACAATGCACTCAGCTCCGGCTGGGCCGAGTTTATTTTTAGTCTGGAAGACGCCATATGGTGGAGGGTGTTTGTTGAGATTGTTGCCATTGTGCTGCGACGCAATCTGCTCAGTTCTTGCTACCGACTGGTTGCTGTCACAAGTTCGACTAAAGCTTCATTGTTACTGTTATCAGTGTGCACCAGCTGGCGAGCCTTGTAAGATGCCGCATTCATCACGAGTTTAACAATATACTTATGCTTTAACATACAACTTAAAACCAATAGGCTGCAGTTGGCTTCTTTTTACAATTAGCTATTTATGATAGTCTGTTGGTCATTTGCGTGTTCTAGGACATCCTATAAAAGGCTGCTGGCTACTGTCATCGTAATCCACTGTACTAGTTCATATGATAAAATTTACATAAGAGCCTATTGATGACCCGGTGGAGAACACACCTAATTACACCACTCTGAGAACGTTCAAAACCCTCTCCACTGTGCATATACTTTTGCAGACTATGTATTCGACGTCTTGGAATCATAAAGACTTCGTCAAATTTTAACACTTCGATTCCACCATTTAGGTATGGACGAATTGTGATGTTTTACGAGGTTATCTGCTTGTGGTTGACCGGGGATATACCGTCACAAGCTTTGGAACTACAGGGAATCGCCGATCTAGCATATTATGCGCAACAAATGTCGCAAAATGCTGCCACGACGCACATTAAACACCTAGATTACATGTCATTATTAAACTCGCAGAACTTTTCTATGCCTTCCGCCTCTAAGAACTGGTGGAGCTGATAGTTCTGGGTTATAATCTAAAAAACATGCTCATCGGCACAGATATGTAGTGTTGCAGAAGATACGGAGAGTGTTGTCGTTCTCCACCATCAACAAGTTTATTGCTTGAAATCAACTTAACGGAGGAGGCCATGAAGGTATTGTTGTTCAGCGCTCTTGTCAGCCGGTGTACTACAATGTTTTTGAAATCTTTGGAATAGAGTGTGAACACATTTACGTTTTGTGGTCACTGTAGATCCACCCGTTCATCATTTTTTATTGGCCAAACTAATATAGTTTCGTAAAATGCACTGTTTTTTGTTAAATTACCCATTCAGAAAATTTGTCAACATATGCCCAAATATGAGGCCAGCTGCACAATTGGGAGTAGTAGCTTTGACAAGAAGTACAACTACACCTTTTCTTCTCTCCGAAACTAAAAACAGTAATTTCCTGTGATGGCTGTAGGTACCTTAATATTTCCCAAAGGTTAATGGTGTTTTTATATTTATTTTTGTTCATCTATTCAGTTTTGGTTTTCTTTCGCCAGCATGCATGCACTGTTGTGTCTTGATAGGCTTTAACGTGCCCAGGTTCTCACGTAATTTATCATATTCTGTACGTTTGGTCGTCCAGCGTCTCGTGAAACTACTTGATCTTGAAAGCCATTAATCCAATGCATCTAGTTCCCAATCAGTAATTAAAATATTCTGAGCTCACTAAATAAACGAATAGACTAACAAGGCAACATCACTTGTTTCAAATATGTGTAAAACTTCGAGTTTTTCTTGTGTGCAAAATCATAAACGCAAAACCACTTTAACTTGAATTCGATACAAAGAGGACACATTGCAGCCTTTTTGAAAGACGATAAGATGCCACAGAATGAGTGATAAGAACTCGAACCACGGGTACATTTATCTGTATGAGAGAAGCCTTGGTGGTTGGCTGAAGCACGCAATCACTTGTCAAAACTTTCGGTAGTCGGGCATACTGCAAGGGAACCGTCAGCTGAAAGGTGACCGGATCGTGAAGAGCATACAATAAAGCGGCGAATTTATTTAACCTTACCCCCCAAACCCCATCTCAGAGAATACATTTGAATGCCTAAAATTATATCCCTTATTGGTATGAAGTCTCATACACAGGAATGTCCTCGCTGCTGCATTCGTAGTCTAGAGGATAAGCTCCTCAAAAACCCAAAAAGCTAAGTTAAATAAGCCATCGGTTCAGATCAAATCTGCCCCCTTCAGCCCACAACATATATATAAGCCATAAATGGCCATTCCAGGCTCCCTTGTCTTTTTCAATCAGGTTATTCTGCCTATATCCTAAGCTGCCTTGCGCCTGCTGGCGTGGGCTCGAGAGTTGGCCCCAAGGCACAACGGGACGAGTGAGTCATGTAACCGATCGGTGAATGCCTACTTACCATAGCTAATATTCCTGATCAAAAACGGCAAGACAACGAGCTCGTGGCGCCGTGGGTAGAGTGTTGGACATCTGTCCAACAGGTTGCGAGGTCGAGCATCTGGCACCGCAGCGCTTTGTGTTGGGTATGGCTGGCTCATGACGGCTGATAAGCCAGAAATATCCATTCCAGTTTTCCCTGTCTTTGTCGGTCCTGTAACCC